>JAMXBC010000006.1:3941736-4091736 GCA_024138005.1 Lumnitzera racemosa
AGCTCGAACAGTCTCGAGATTCATTATTGGGTTGAGAGGAGACATTCAAGACATTATAGAGCTCCAATGATTTGACACAATGGATGAAACTGTTAGGATTACCCAGCGAATAGAAAGGCAAACGAAGAGCTGACTTACGGCTAAGGTGTCGACTAGCTTACTAGGGTAGGTAAATCACCAAATTTTACCAAGTACCAAACTGAGTAAAAAGGTTGATGTAAGAGTCAAGCAGAAAGGCCAAGCTGATGGTGAAGTATCGACCCGAACTTATGAGAGGGGACAAGAGTTTGGTAGGAAAATGAGCCAGATCAAATATTTCAAGTATCAAGGGTTCGGACATATGGCTGTTTAATGCCCGAACCGAAAAACGATGGTCATCAAGGTAGAAGTCCCAAAGCTAGAAGTAGAAAGTATAGATGAAGAGCTTAAGGAGGAGTAGGTCCCTGCTAAGAAAGAAAATGCCAAAAAAGAGCTAATTGAGAAGGATGTGTTTGCTAAGAACTTGGACAAGTTACTCATAGTTGTTTGATACACTATGAACGTAGAACTCTCGTAAGAAGAGGAACAGAGAGAGAATTTGTTCCATACTACCTATAAGGTGAATGATCAGGTGTACGCCCTCGTTGTCGATAATGGAAGCTACACCAATATGGCATCAGCTGATCTTGTTTTAAAACTGAAGTTGCCGACTGTTGTACATCCGAGGCTGTATAAGTTGCACTAGTTGAGTGGGAAAGGAGCATTATGGCACTCGGCATATACTACTGTGGATCACTATAGGGAATTACTTTGACCAGATTCTCTACGACGTACTGCCCATGTGCACTTCTTATATGATATTGGGTAAGCCGTGGTTGTTTGATAAGAAAGTTATACATAACTGCTACAAGAATACGTATATGTTTGATAAGGATAACTGGAAGATTACGCTGAATTCGATGCTGTCGAGGGAAGTTAATAAGTTGCTGACGAAACTTGCTTCGGATCGATTAAGGCTATTGTAACAAGTAAAATCGAGCTCCGAGAGGCCATCAATTTTGATGAGCCAACTCTCTTGTTGGTTAGGCAACCATTGGAAATGAAGGAAAGGGGTGAGTTACTGTAAGCCCTACAACCAGTCATTTAGGGTTTCGCTAGGCTGAAAGATCCGATCGAGCCTAAAATATAAGTAAAACTAGAAATATTAGTAAAATGATCACGTAAGTTCGAATTTAAGAAAATAAGCAATAAAATAAAAGAATATAAAAATTATAAATTTTAAGTATATAACTCGTTATTTATCGAAAATATGCAAAATGCATTCTGATAATTAACGAATCACTAGAGATAAATTATATGTATACTAAAAATCATAGAATGACCTAAATAATATTTAGTAATATTTATTTGTACTATATATGAATTTACATGTAGGTAAAAATATGTGTAATTACTTAAAATACGCGTAATATGCTAAAATAATACTAAATAATTAAAGAAAATTCATAATTAATTAAGGAAAAATAAAGAAGAATTAGAAAAAATAAGGAATGATCCATAATTGGGTCATGGCAGCTGGGGAAAATAATAAAAAAAAATTGTCCAATTAAATTAGAGCAACATAAAAGCAAAAAATTAAGAGATTTGAGTAATGTCTTGTCCAATTTAATGCACATTAATTACCACAAAGCTCTATAAATAGGGGAAAAAATCAAAAAGTTCATTTGGACAGTTATAAATTAGGGAAAAATTAGGAGAATTGAAATTGGAAGAAAAAAATTTGGGTAAAAAAAAAAAGAAAACTGTATAGTTGGGGCTTGTAAGAAGAACCTAGACTCGACGAGCAATTGGGAGTGGACGGCCACCACCACCACATGATGGTGGCAGTGCCCAGGTGGGCCAACACACCCATGGCCACCGACGGTGGCCGGAGCCACCCAAATCGATGAGTTCAATTTCCAGCCCGATTTTGTGTAATTTTGTAAAAATATCAAATATTCTTATAAAATTATGAATTTTGTTATTCTAGAATATTTTTGTATGTCATTTTTAGGAAAAATATTATTTTGATGAAAATATGTTCTGTGATATATAGTTCTGAAGAAATCATGCAAAACCGAGTATGTCTCGGTTTAAAAATGAATGACCTTAGGAGTGTAGTTTTGAGCCTAAAATTTTTGTGTAGATTACTTAGATGATATAGAATAATGCTATGAACCCTGTTTTCAAAAATTAATTTTCAAAATTTTTAGATAATTTTTAGGCCTTAAAATGAGGCATAAAATGGGTAATTTAGGGTTAATTAAGTAATTAAATGGTTAATTACTAATTTAGTGAATAATTACATGTTTTAGGATGTTGAAATTTGATGAAGTATGATCTTGTAACATTTAAGGTGTTATATGTAATTATTAGGTTAATTATGTAGTAAATAAGTAATAAGGAAAAATAGTAAATTTTAAGTTGATTTTGTAAATTAGGGTAATTAGGTGTAAAATCTGATTTAGGATGAATTTAAATATTTTGAAATAATAATCGATGTTGGGAGATGGTAATTAGAGTGATAAAAATACTAGACGTGTATTATGTACATAATAAGTAATAGTACAAATACACAATTATTAGAAATACAATAAATAGAAGATATTAGAATAAAAATTGATATTATAATAATAATAAAAATATATAATAAATCTGATAGAAAACTTAAATTTATGTAATTATATGAAAAATGTAAAAATTTCTCACATCAGGAGTAAATTCGGTATACTAATATAGATTTAAGTGTACCGGGTGGAATAAAATACTAACTAGGGGTAGTGATGGTATTTAAGATATCGGGAAGTAATGTAATTAATTTCACATTATGAGTTTGAACGAATTTCTAGGGTTCGGGTATAAAACAATACTTAGAAAATCGAACTATAATCTAATTTAGAAATCGATACGGAAATTGAACCCGAACCTAACCCCAAACCTAAAATAATTGTAAAAATTTGAGAACCTAGATAATTGGATATATTAAACTCTAAGCAAAAGATCACAATAAGCGTTATAGGATAAAACGAACCTATAATAGTTATAAGAAAAACTGAAACTACGTTTGTGTTTTAGGGATGATCGGCGATGGCCTGAGCGAGCTGGACCTCGAGTAGGTGAACGAGGAGTCCAGGTAAGTTGGAATTAATACGATGCTGTATTTTGGAGACTTAAGATTATGCTTGGTTGTGCTTGTTAGATAGTCTGTGGTATGCATGTGCTTGATTATGAGTTATGCTATGATTCTGTTTGTTGTTCTAGCTTGTATTGTGTGATTTGTATGAAATAATTGATCACCCTAAACTGAACCTAATCAAATATACGACCTATAATCATAATCGGATCTACATGGCAACCCATTAGGGAAACTTAGGACTCTTCGGCTAAATACCGACTCCTTTAAAAGGGATAGCGAAGGATTGCAAAATGGTCCCTTCTTCATCCTTAGTCGAACTAAGTGATAGGAGAGGAGGTCGCGGCGAGGGTGAAGTCAATGGTTCGAAAGTAATCGTAGGAGGAGCCATATCACCATAGCACAAGCTTGGGTTTGGTCATAAGTTATTGCATTAATGGCAACTCCTCAACTTGGATTAGAGCAGGCGTAATTTATCTAATCTCACGTCGGGCCGGACAACGTCGTGCGATGGCATTTGCTTGAATATGCATTGTACTTAATAAGTTGATTAGTAACCTTGTTGTGATTGTGATATAGTTTTAAGTCCTTCATCCTAACTTACTGAGTTGTGGTTGCTCACATCTCTATAGACGTCGTGCAGGTGCTGGCTAAGAAGCGGCAAACAACTACTATGAAGCTAGTAACTGCTGGATCCTAAGGAGTGAGGAAAAATATTTGAAGAATAAACACATACTTTTAAGGTTTAAGCTTTTACTTTAGAATTTCTCATTTTTGAATAATGTAATAACTAGGAAATATATTACGGAGAAATATTGTAAACTTTAATTGTAATAATTGAATTATAGTGTATATATATATATTTTCACTTTCTTAGGTAAATGATTTATTTAAATTACAAAATTTTTACTTCAAAGCGGGTTAGTCGTGGACGCCTTATGTAGATCAGGTCTAAGATAGTGGTTGTAAGGCTAACTTCTATCCTAAAATGGTTTACACGGCGGGGCTGTTACGACTCTGCCGCTTCTGAGCATGACAGTTACCCTAGAGGTTAAGGAGTTGTTAGAAGAATATGCTGACTTGTTCCCAATACAGTTACCTGAGGGCTTGTCCCCAATTGGAGACATAGAGTACTGTATTGACTTAATACTTGGCGTCGTACTGTCGAATAAGCTTGCTTATCGAATAAATCCTTAACAGGTTTCTGAACTCTAACGTCAAGTCAATGCGTTGCTCGAGAGAAGACACGTAAAGAAAAGTCTCAGCCCCTGTACTGTGCCTGCGCTTTTAGTATCAAAGAAGGATGGAACCTGGCGAATGTGTGTAGATAGCTAAGTTGTGAAAAAGATCACGATCAAATACAAGTATCCGATCCCGAGGCTAGAAGACATGTTGGATGAACTTAGTGGAGCTAAGATTTTCGACAATATTGATCTTAAATCTGGCTACCATCAAATCCGCATGAGGTTAAGAGATAAGTAGGAGACTGCATTCAAGATCGGACATGGACTTTATGAATGGATGGTCATGCCCTTCAGCTTGTCAAATGCCTCGAGCACTTTCATGAGACTAATGAATCATGTGCTGACACATCTCATAGGGAAATTTGTTGTGGCGTACTTTGAAGACATCTCGATCTACAATGTTGACATGCCAAGTTACTGTAAACATCTCAGAGTAGTTCTAGATATCCTATATGTTGAGAGACTATTCGACAATTTAAAGAAGTGTTGCTTTTGCTAGAAGGAAGTAGTATTCTTGAGCTATATAGTCAATGGAGGAGGCTTATGAGTTGATGATGAAAAGATCCGAGCAATTGTCGAGTGGCTAACTCCTACTATGTATGCTAATGTGAGAAGTTTCCACAGATTGGCTTCATTTTACGGAAGGTTCATTGGGAATTTCAACACCCTCGCTGTACTACTTATTGAACTAACAAAAAAAAAACACTGACTTCCGATAAGGAAAAAGGGAGGAGAGGAGCTTTGCCAAGATAAAAGAAACATTGACCTCTACTCTGGTATTAGTTTTGGCTGATTTTAAGAGAATTTTTGAGTTAGAGTGTGACGCATCAGGCGTTGGAATAGGCACTTTCCTAATGCAGGAAGGCCAACCAATTGCTTTCCATAGTGAGAAGCTCTGAGGACCGTAGCTGAACTACTCCGTAAATGACAAGAAACTTTTAGCACTAATTCGAGCACTACAAGTATAGCAACATTATTTACTGCCAAGAGAATTTATCATATATACTAATAATGAATCGTAAGGTACCTTCGAAGTCAGACCAAGTTGTTGAAGCGGCACGCGAGATGAGTTGAATTCCTTGAAGGATTCGATTTTGTAATAAAGTACAAGCAGGAAAAGAGCAACGTAGTTGCAGATGCTCTTTCAAGGAGATATGCGCTTTTATTAAAACTGCAGACCAGACTATTTGGGTTTGTAAGTATCAAAGCACAATACTTCGAGGATCCACACTTTGGACTCATAATCTTATGATGTGTTGATGGGAGATAGTGGACGAGTATCATGTGGAGGATGGCTACTTATTCTGAGGCAGAAAATTATGTGTGTCGATTTGTTTACTGAGGGAGCTACTAATCAGGGAAGCCAACAATGAAGGACTTTCTGGATATTTTGGAGAAAGGAAGACCTATGAATTGTTGAATGGTCGATTCTTTTAGCCGAGAATGAGGAAAGAAGTACACCGAGTAGTCGAGAGGCGTGTCATATGTAAGAAGGCCAAGTGCTAAGCAAAGCAAGGGAGGGTAATGCCCTTACCTGTTCCAACGAGGTTGTAGACTGAACTGAGCATAGAATTTGTTCTCGGACTGCCATGAACTGCTCGAGGCAAAGATTCTATAGTGGTCGTTGTGGATAAGTTCAATAAGATGGCACACTTCGTACCCTGCACCAAAACTAATGACGCTTTAGCTATTACTTCTCTCTTCTTGTTAGAGATTATGCGAATACAAGGTGAAGCAAAAAGTGTAGTCTCCGATAAAGACCTGAAGTTCTTATGCCATTTTTGGAGAACCTTGTGGCATTGGCTAGGAACCAAATTACTTTTCAGTACCTCGTATCATCCCCAAACTGATGGCAAACAAAGGTGGTTAATCGTACTTTAAGGTCATTGCTCCGAGTTGTAGTAAGTAAGAAGTTGGTTGATTGGGACGTCTGCCTGTTAGTGGTCGAGTTTACCTACAACCAAACAGGATAATCCCTTCGGCACATCTATGACAAGGTCACTTGGCATATTGACCAAGCTGCTAGAAGAATGAGAGAAAAGACCAAAGGTAGAACAGCTAAACAATTTCAATTAGGAGATTTGGTGTAGCTATACCTCAGCAAAGAATGGTTCCCGAATAAGAGGGGGAACAAATTGTTTGGAAGAAAGAAATGACCTTTCAAAATCCTCTAGAAGATTAATGATAATGCCTATAGCTTGGAATTGCCCGAAGACTATAGGGTTTCTGATGCCTTCAATATTGTCGATCTCAATCCGTATTACCCTGATGGAGAACTGAGCGAACACTATTCGGATTTGATCCCAAATCCAAAATAACCTAAAGGGAATGATGAGAATTAGGCTACTAGACCTCTGACCCGCAGTCAAGCTCGAAGCCTAGAAGGACTGGTATGATAAATCCTTCTATTCCAATCGACCCCTGCTAAGGCTGAGTACTTCCTTGCTGAGTCAGCCTTCGAGTTGTCTAACTGTATATTTTTCTGTAGTATACCGAATTGAAAATTACTCACTAGTGTTCGAGCTAACCAATTACTCGGTATCTTCCTTGCCGAGAAGTTGAGACAAAGAGAGACTCTAGACTGACTAAGCTATCACTACTCGGACAAGTTATCTGTCCGTACTTTTTGTCCGCATCTTCTAACGGCTTCACCAATGTAGTATCGCCACGTGTATAGTATCATGTGTAGAATCCATTACACCAATAATTGTTTTTCTTATATATTCATTTTTACCCTTTTGTATTTTGCATACTATTTCCTTAAGAAATGCCCTTTTTGTCTTTTCCTTTTTAATAAGTTGTCTTAACTTATGGGTATAAATATCCTTATATTATAGTTAGAAAGATCAAATCATCCTTAATACACTTGAGTATTTTTTTCTTCCTTACGTAAACACTCTGTTTACTCTTGGCCTCACTCTTATCCTAACCCTTGAGAAATGTTAGGTGGTGAGTAATCTTACTAAACCAATTCATGAGTCATATCGAGTTATGCTGTAAATCCTTGGAAGTTCCATTAGTACATCATATCCTCTGGAGCTATTCATAGGTTTTGCTTACCTTTCATTCGTCTTTCATTCGTCATTCATTCCTTTCGCACTTTCTTCCATTAGTTCTTTCGAGCTTTTTGTTACACTCCGAAGCGACAGAGTCGTAACAGTCCCATTGTACAAATTAGTCTAAAATAAAAGTTGGCCTTACAACCACTATCTTAGACCTAATCTACATAAGGCATCTACGACTAATCTACGACTAATCTACTTTGAAGTAAACAGTTCGCAATTTAAATAAGTCATTTACTTAAGAAAATAAGAAAAATATATATATATACTATAATTTAGTTATTACAATTAACGTTTACAATGTTTCACCATAATTTATTTTCTAGTTAATACATTATTCAGAAACGAAAAATTCTAAAATAAGAGCTTAGACCTTAAAAATATATGTCTGTTCTTCAAATATTTTTCCTCGCTCCCCAAGATCTAACAGTTGCTAGCTTCAAGTTAGTTGTAACCTGCTTTTTAGCTGGTACCTGCAACGATGTCTATAGAGATGTGAGCAACCACAGCTTAGTAAGTTAGGACAGAGACTTAAAACTATACCACAAATACAAATAAGGTTATCAACCAAATTATTAGGTGCAATGCATGTTCAAACAAATGTCATCCCACAACGTTGCTCGGCCTGTCGTGAGATTAGAGAAATTGTGCCCGCTCTAATCCGAATTGAGGAGTTGCCGTTAATATAACAACTTATGACCATATCCATGCTTGTGTAATGGAGACACTGCTCCTCCTGCAATTACCTTCGAACCATTGACTTCACTTTTGCTTTGACCTTCTCACCTATCACTTAGTTTGATTAAGGATGAAGAAGGGACCCATTATGCTATCTAGCGGTATCTTTTTCAAAGGGGTCTGTATTTGGCCGGAGAATCCTAGGTTTCCCCTAATGAGTTGCTATGTAGGTCCAACTTATGTTTGTAGGTCATATATTTGATTAGGTTCAGTTTAGAGTGATAAATCATTTAATACAAATCATGTAATATAAGTCAAGTAGCAAATCAAAATCATATCATCAGCTTAGAACAAGCACAATCAAGTACAATTTCAAGCCTAAAAAATACAACACTGTATTAATCCCAACTTATCTTGACTTCCCGCTTGCTCACTCAAGGTAGGACTTGTTGAGTCGATCACCAATTACCCCTATAATACCAACGTTGTCTCAGTTTTCATATAATTGTTATAGATTAGTTTTTATCTTATAACATTTATTGTTATTTTTGGTTTAGGGTTTAATATGTCCAATTATCTACGTTCTCAAATCCTTTACAATTATTCTGGGTTTGGGGCTAGGTTTGGGTTCAGTTTTAGCATCGATTTCTAAATTAGGTTCTAGTTCAGTTTTTAAGTACTATTTTATACATGAATCTTAAAAACTTGTTTCAACCTATAATGTGAAATCAATCGCATTATTTACGGGTATCCTAAATATTGTTTTTGGTCTCTAACTAGTGTTTTAGTCTGTATGGTACACCAAAATCTTAATTTAATTACCGAATTTACTCCCGATGCAAGAAAATTTTACATTTTTCACATAATTACCCTAATTTAAGTTTCCTACCTGAATTTATATATATTCCTATTATTAGTATAATATTAATTTTTATTTTAATATTTTTATTTATTATATTTTCAATATTTACATATTATGTATCATTATCTATTATGTACATAATATAAATATAATATTTCCATCATTCCAAATATCATCCCTTAACATCAATCAATATCTCAAAATATCTAAATTCATCCCAAATTAGATTTTTACACCCAATTACCCTAAATTACAAAATTAACTTAAAACATACCATTTTTACCTATTACATATATACTACATAATACCCTAATAGTTACATCTAACACCCTATATGCTACAAGTATCATACTTCATTAGATTTCAACATTCTAAAACATATAATTATGTATTAAATCGGTATTTAACCATTTAATTAGTTCTAAATCACCCATTTTATGCATCATTTGAAGGCCTAAAAATTCTCTAAAAATTTCAAAAATTAATTTTTGAAAAAGGGCTTCATGTTACTATTCTATATCACCCAAGTAGTCTATACAAAAATTTTGGACTCAAAACTACACTCTTATGGTAATTTATTTCTAATCCGAATAACGTTCGGGTTTACATAGTTTCTTAAGGGCAGTATATTTCTAAACACAAAATTATCAAAATAAAACTTTTTCCCTAAATCTACATACTTAAAAACCTCAGAATACCAAATTTCATAATTTTCTAAGAATATTTAATATTTTTACAAAATTAAACAAAATCAGGTTAGAAATCGGACTCACCTGTGTGGGTGGCTCCAGTCACCGTGGCCTTATTGGCCGGTCTGGGTACTGCCACCACCGTATGGTGGTGGTAGCTGTCCACTGCCTGGTACTCGTTAGGTGTTGGTTCTCTTTAGAAGTCCTAATTGCAACTTTTTTGTAATTTTTTATAAAAACCCTAATTTCCTCTTAATTTCATCTCTCTCTAATTTTCTACAATTCCAGTCATCCAAAACGAGCTTCTCAAAATTTTGGGGTATTTATAGGGCTCTAAAGTAATTTTTGTGTATTAATTTAATTAGACCTTTGCTTTATCTACTTCCATTTTACCTTTTTCTTTGGCTAAATTTTATTAGTTGATTTTCTTCTTTGATTTTCTGCTTACCACGCTCCTATTCCAGACATTTCCATAACTTTTCTGATTTTTCTTGATATTTCTTAATTATTTATGAATTTTATTTAATTAATTAACCTTATTTTAGCACATTTCGCGTATTTTAAGTAATTACACATATTTCTACTTATATGCAAATTCATATATGGTATAAATAAATACTACTAAATATTATTTAAGTTATTTTATAATTTTTAGTGTATATATAATTTATCTTTAGTGATTCGTTAATTATCGGAATGCATTTTTGATAAATAACGAATAATATACTTAAAATTGAAAATTTTATATTCTTTCATTTTATTACTTATTTTTTTAAATTCGAACTTACTGGATCGCTTTTACTAATATTCCTAGTTTCGTCGTAGAATTTAGGCTGAATTAAATAGTTTACTTAATTGCCTTAAATTCTACGAACCAAACTTCGAATAGCTGAACGCAGGTCTTACACTTTCTGCAAGCTTAGGTCCATCCAGCGGCTGGCCTTATCTGTTCTTGGTCACGATTCGCACCACAATTGTTGAAAAGGCTAAAGTTAAAATATGAGAAGATAAAAACCTTGAATCCTTGCTCTTAGAAGAAGACCAACCCTTAGAGAAAAGTTTGTTTTCTCTACTAACATACACTAAAGGATCTAATTAGGAAGATTCAGGAGATGAATCTTACTTGATACAACAAACACAACCAACCATTGTTGATGAACTTATGAGTGTTAACACTCCTCATGTTCCAATCCAAATTCTCATTAGCAAATATGCTAATTCCTGCGATTGCTTTCATTGATATTGGAGTTACTGAAAGTATCTTGATCCACAAGTACTCCCCAAAGATCTTTAGATTCCACACTTAAAGACTTTTGTAACTACATCTAATGAAGAATTTTGTATACACCTCAGGAGCAAGCCAATAAAAATCTAAATTTTCCTAAGATGTAGCCTCATAACTCTAGTTCATGGATCTTCATTGCCCAACAAGGATATTGTTGTTGGTTTGAATATACTATCTAAAATGCCTCATATGAAGATCCATGCAGAAGGTATAAGATTCAAAAAATACCATAAGCCATATACTGAATGTTACACCTTGAAGTTGAAGAGTCGCAATAGTCTCGCTGTGTAAACCGACCTATAACAGGAATTGACTTTACAGTGCCTATCATAAATACGATCTATACAAGGCATCGACGATTCCTCACTTGGAAGTAAATAGTTTGACTAAGATTTTTAGCTAAAATTTACAGTAAAAGTAAAATCTTAAGTCATATATATATAATTATATTCACACTATCGTAAGATTCCCAAGAGATCCTATATAATACAATAGTTAACTATTGTACATATCATAAATCAGTTCTTTATCCTAAGGATATTAGCAAGACTTAAAATAAGACTTGATCTTTTGCCAATGGATCTTCATCCCCATAGCTTAAAAAAAAAAAATCTAACATCTGGATAATTGAATTGCAGCATCACAAATCATAAGTCAAGACTTGTAAAAGAATCTATGTGGGTACGAGCAACTACAACTCAATAAGTTGAATTGGAAACTCATAAATGTATACAAGCACAATCAAGGTTATCAAGCAATTATTTTCATGAAATACAACAAATAAGTACCATTACACAACGTAGTTCGGTCCGTTGTGAAATCAGAGTAATTTTTTCTGCTCTAATCTAGATTGAGGCGTTTTCATGTTATGCAATGGAAACGTTGCTCCTCTTAAGGCTATCCTTCGAAACAATGTCCTCATCCTCATCGCGACCTCCTTTCTTGTTACTTAATTCGGCTAAGGATGAGGAAAAGACCAACTTGCTATCCAGCGCTATTTTTTTCGAAAGTGTCAGTGTTTGGTTAGAGAATCCTAATAATCTCCTACAGGGTTGCAATGTATGCCTTTTTGGGGTATTCAAGTTGATTAGGTCTATATTCGGTTTAGGGTAACCAAACAATTCCACATCATTCCAATCATAACAGTCATCAAACATAACATAGATTTCAACATGAAATCAAATACACAAGCACATACATAAGACTACTTACAATCGCAATTATACACAAACCTAAGTCTTTGAGTACTCTAAAATAGTACTCCAAAATATAATGAAGCATTAAACCCAGCTTACTTGAAATCTTGCTTCGCTCAACTACTTGTTGCAGGTTTACTCGTCTCTGTTTGTCCTATAATATAAATACGCTTTTTAGTATTTATACTTTGATGATATATATTCTAAGTTAGGATTTAACTCAATTCTCCTTACATACCTATCATTTACTAACGATTCATCTTATGTTAATTCAAGATTCGGTTTTCAAATCCGATTCTATTTCAAGTTGTAACTTGATTTCTACTATGAGTAATCTTAAAATACGTTTTGAACTCTAATGTGAAATTAATCACATTAAGCTCGAATATCTTAATATCATACTAGGTCTTAATTCAATATTTTAATCTACTCGGTACACTTTAATTCTAATTAATGTATTAGATTTACTCTCAATTTAAGAAAATTTTATAATTTTTGTATAATTACCTAAAATTAATTTTTGTATCAGATTTAATATGTACTGATATTATTATTATATTATTCAATTTAACCTATTATTTTATATTTATTAAAATTCTAATTTCACATTTTACTAAATTACTCAAATTTACTACATAATTCCTATATTAATTACAATGAACTCTCAATGCTAGGATTATATTTCCACATCAGAGATTAACATCCTTAAACATCTAGTTATCTTCTAAATTGGTAATTAATTATTTAATTAATCCAAAATTACTCATTTTTCTCATCATTTTAGAGCTAAAAAATTACTTAAAATTTTTGAAAATTAATTTTAAAAAAATGGTTTCATAACACTATTCTATATCACTTAAGTATTTTACAAAAAAATTTTGAGCTCCGAACTATAATCTTAGACTTATTTATTTTCAATTCTAAACATGCTCAGTTTTGTCCAATTTTTGGAGAACCCTATATTTACAGACATGATTAAACTTAATCACTATTTTTCCTTAAATCTACATACAATAAAACATCATAATAACAAATTTCATAATTTTTTGGACAAAATTAATAATTTTACTAAATTTTTCAAAATCAGCTAAAAAATTAGACTCACTTAACTCTTGGGTTTTTGGCCACCAATGACGGCCTAGGGGTGTTTGGCCCATCTAAACACTAGGTTTGGGGTGGGGTGGTGGTGGTGTTTCGGTCTCAAATGGTGATGACTTGTGGGTTCAGCCTAAATGTAGTAAATGCACAGTTTTGTGAAGATTTTTGCTAAACCCTAATTTCCTTCTCAATTTTTGGTTCTCATAATTTTTTTCAGCTCCTAACTAATCAAATGAGCTCATAGAATTTTTTTACTATTTATATATCTGTAAAGAGATTTTTGAGCATTAATTAGATATGATTTTTGGCTTACCTTCTTCTATTTTTGCTTTTTAAGTGTTTGTTTTTTTATTGGACAAATTTTTTTTTCTTTTCCCTTTACTACCACAATATGATTTGGATGATTTACTATCTCTCTAATTTTTCCTTAATTTTTTTATAATTTTCTTTCATTATTTAGTAAATTTTTAGCTAATTTCGAGCAATTTAAGTAATTTCGTTTATTTCTACCTACATATAAATATATATGGAGTATAAGTAAACACTCTTAAATATTATTTAGGTCATTCTATGATTTTTAATATACATATAATCTATTTCTAGCGATTTATTAGTTATCTAAATGCCTTGTCAATACATTTCGATAAATAACAAGTAATACACTTAAAATTTAAAAATTTTTTATTCTCTTATTTTATTACTTATTTTCTTAAATTCAAATTTACGATATCACGTTTACTTATATTTCTAGCTTTAACTTATAATTTAGGCTTGATCGGATCATTTAATCGATTGCCCTAAACTTTGTGCATTAAGTTTGATCCTATGAGGCTTATATTTAGGGCTTACACTGAACTTCCAAGATTCTACTCTATTAGGGAGATCAGTATACCAGAACTCGTTAAAAGGATTAAAGAAGATGCATGTGATAAGAACCATACTGAGTTTTTGAGAAAATGTAGTCATCTATTGTGGCAAACTAAGAATTCTTTATGAAGATTCCTTTCAAGAAAAATGAAGATATCAATCCAATGAAAGCCAGTCATTCATTCATGAATCTTAAACATGAGAAATTAACAAAAGAAGAATGTAGCACATTACTAAGCTAAGGATTGATAGAACCTTCAGATTCACAGTGGGTTTGTGAAGTGTTTTTTGTGAGCAAGAGAGCTGAACAAGCTAGAGGAAAGCTAAGGCTTGTCATCAATTACTAGCCTCTTAATTACTTTGTCCAAAATGACAAATTCCTAATTCTTAACAAAAATACATTATTCCAAAACATTACTTAAGCTAAGATCTTTTCCAAATTTGATCTTAAAACAAGCTTCTGGCAGTTAAGAATTTATCTAGATGATAGACATAAAACAAGATTTTGCATCCTAAATCACCATTACTAGTGAAAAGTCCTACCATTTGGGCTAAAGACCACTCTATCACTATTTCAGAAAGCTATGATCAAGGATTTCTAACCTATTTTGAATAGTGCTATCATTTATATAGATGATACCCTTCTTTTCAGCTCAAATGAGATACCTTACTCTAAATTCCTCTAACAATTTTATAAATTAGTGGTATCATATGGAGTTATGCTTTTAGAAAAGAAGATAAAGATAGCTTAGATAGAAATAGAGTTTTTAGGGATGAAAATCAAAGATGGTTGTTATTAACCAGAATCCAATATTGCTCAGGAACTATTAAAATTCCCTGATGAAGACTTCAACACCAAGCAAATACAACAATTTCTAAGAATTGTTAACTATCTTGGAGATTTTGTTCCCCAAATCTCTAAGCACACTTCTACTTTATCTCAAATGCTAAAAAAGAAATACCCCTCTTGGGGAAATAAACAAACAAGAACAATAAAGTTTCTAAAAGAAGAATTACAGAAACTTCTACCTTTGAAGATTCCTTCAGGAGGACAATTCATTCTGCAAATTGATGCTAGTGATAAGTATTGGTAGGTAATTCTCCTTAAACAAGGAGTAAAAGAAAGACATGTATTTGGATATAGAAGCGGGAAGTTTAAAGACTTAGATATCCATTACGATTCAACATTCAAAGAAGTCCTTACTGTAAAATATGGTATTAAAAAATTTCAATATCATCTTATGGGATCCTATTTCAAAATTGAAATGGATATGAGTTCATTTCCCAAAATGCTCGAGTTCAAGCAAAAGACAATACCACATCTTCAACCGCTAAGGTAGTAAGAATAGTTTTGTAAGTACTCTTATGAGGTCAAACATATAATTGGAAAACAGAATCATGTTGTTGACTTTTTATCCTAACCTTAAAAAGAGACTAAAGAAGCTAAGATTAAAAATCTAACATCACATCTTTTAGGTGATATTCATGCATTTATGAACATTGCCATGACATGAAGTCCAAATCAGTTACCTCCAAGATGGTAAAATTCAGAATCCTTCATTATCCATGGTCCACATGAGTTAAGGCAAATGGTTGCAAGAAGCAACTTTGAAGAAGAAAGCAAGACTCAAATATGAGATTATCAAATCTAAATTTTCGGATAGTGTGGAGGATTAAATTTAAATCCTTTTGGATTACATCCTTGACATCCTTTCATCCATCTCTACATTTGGAAATTTCATGAAGCTAAGTTTCCAATAAAATTAAAATGGTTTTACTGGTATTTTATGCACCATTTGAAAAAGAGGTACCATAGGATCATGGTGATGATTACCAGTCTACAGTACCTTTAATTAGGCAAGCTTTGGAGGAACAAGAAGAAGAGATCGATCGAATGGAGGAAGAAGCTTTCTTAGCAGGATATAGCCAAGCACTTGAGAATCCTGATGATGTCAATATGCCACCTTCACATGAACCGATAACGGGTAGTATTGATTGATTTGATAATCTTATTAAGATAATGTAATCATTAAAGTGTGTCGGGAATTAGGCCTTAGTGATAAGGCAATTATTTAAATATGTTAGATGAATTATTGTTGTGTATAATATGTGTGCTTAATTATTATACTGAGTTATTGTAGTCCACAATAAAAGTTATCGGTAAAAGATAGAGCATAGCGTTATGAAATATATTAGCAATTAATGAAATTTCTTATGGCTTTCTAAAATCTCTCTCTCTCCCAAACCTTCATAAATAAATTGATAGGCATCATAGTCTATTTTCCAAGATTTAAAATATACTCTATACTTGCCTTTTATGAGGAACTTGTATATCATAAATAAATCATATGGATACACAAAGAGCATTGATAGTATTTTAATTATCTTAAGCTAAAAGACTTATTCTTATAAGTTGCCATCCAACCTTAGGAAAATCGTTAAGGTGCAAATTAAACATTGGTGAGGTTCAAAGTAGTTTAAATACTATATATTACTTTTCTCGTTCATGTGACGATATATAAGTTGGAAACCATACGATGGGCTCTATTGTGGCAAAAGTGATATTAATCTGTTTGTCTGGTGTAACAACTTACTGTACCTTTAACTCATTAAATCTTGATGAATGAGCACTCTACTCGATTTTAGTCAGCAAGCAAGTCAAGAAGGATAAAAATTGGTTCAGTCAATGAGCTCTGTTAATGTCATAAAAGTTCTCGAATGTGAAGTTCGGATGATGGCTCGGGTCTAGCACACTCGTTGTTGTCTTCGGGCTTCCTTTCAAGTTAGTTGGCGCTTGTTCGACAACAGATTGAGTCTACTCGGTTTAGAGTTAAGATTGGATTGGCAAAGATTGTTGAAAACTGGATTGAGTCTACTTAGCTAGGAGCTTTTGCTGTTGGGTAGTCTCAAACAGCTAGTTGTTGTGGTCTTCTCGTGTAGAGTGCAATTCGTCCGCTCACTGTTCTACATGTCTGTTGAAGAGCTCGATTGGCCTTTTAAGGAGCTCGATGGACAGAAAAGGAGCTCCGTAATGGATATCCTAACTAGCATTTTAATGCAATTAACATATTAATGGGCTTGACTCTTGACCATGCACACGAAGAAAAATTCTTCGACCGGAACCAAATGTCATCGAATGCAGCCAAAGATATCATAATCACCTCGGCAAGTGGAGAGTAGTTGCTGATCAGCAAGGAGCTTGTTGCTCGAGGAGATGCATGGCAGGTTGGCAGTGGAGAAGAGCTTGCTGCTCAGCAATGGACTTGTTGCGAGCTCGGACTTGCTTTCAAGCAGCTTGGCAAATCATGGACAGCTTAGCTCGGCATGTGTGTGGGTCAGCCTGTTAACTCGCTACACGAGTTCGACTTCTTGTCATGAAGCTTAAGTCTGTCGAAGAGCTTGGGCTTTTATTATCCCCACGAAGTCGAATGTTCGAAGCCATTATACTTGCGGTTGGTCAACATAGAAGTATTCACCGAAATATCAGGATAAGATCGAATACCAGGGGTATGTTGATGGTGAACGTGGTAATTCATGAGGAGAATAGTTGTTATTTATGAGGATACGCTGTCGTTTCATTGCTCTTGGTGCGATCCTACTGTTGGTTCTCGTCGAATCTGTGGAAGTCGGGGTTTTTACTTTTATTTATATATTCTTCGTGGGGGGCCTTCCAATATGCACCCACGTAACCACGATATTTCCCATCATGTCCAACACCTTTCCTAATAACCGAGAAGGTCATCCATGTAACTTCAATTTTGCACCTTACAGTCATCACGATGTCAAACATCTCTGTAGCAATTTCTAAACAACTCGCTTTAATATGCCCGGATGTCATCACGTGCCTCGAAACCATGCTTTTGTTAGATGTTTTGTCAAACAACTGACGCCATTCAATGTAGGTTGGTGTATTGGCTTGGAAATTAGATCGGGACGTACATGGGTTAAAAACACCTTTTTTGACAATGGAGGGAACATATCTTTCACGTAGGATATGTACTTTCTTCCATGGACTTTTCCATAGACCTTCATGAATTTCCAACCGATGGTGTATTTGTATTCCAAGAGCTTTGAAGAATTTTTGAGAGGCAAGGGAATTTTTTTTTTTTTTTTTTTTTATCATCAATCGAATATTGGCATTATTATTGCTTTTGCTGTCAATGCACGAGGCCATGCCAACCTTCGTCTAGCCTCTCATATCCATCCCCGCCCGGCCCCCACCCCCCAAAACAAATGCCGTTATGCCATATAATTTGTGCGATACACCCGATTTGTCGAGTGCTAAAGCAAAAAGACGAAAGCTACCATAGAAATCATAATCAATCAGTAGATTGGTAATAGATTTACTTGGATTAAATCTAAGACTAGAGAATATAAGAAGAATGAGTTCGGAATGTCGATCTTAGATGAAAAACACGTGGAAGTCCATTCACAATTTCGTTAAAAAATAGTGGTGGTGGGTTATATTCTCTAGCAACAGCGCTAAATGTCATCTCCAAATTTTTGAGATGATTTGTTTTGTTGTGTAGCACTATAAGATAAAGAAAGAGGATTACGAGCTATTAAAGCTAATCTTCATCGTGGGCCTTTTAGTTTGGGTTTTAGAAACTTATGTTCAAAAATACATCTGCAACACGAGTGCATGATTTGCTAGTATATTAATAAATGAAAAAAAAATCAATCAAGAAACTAAAGAACAAAAGCAGTATTATATTTATGTTAAAAAGAAATTACTTAAGTTAATAAAAACTCTAAAACTGAAGCTTGCTATCTCTCCCTTGGTACTATGACTTCATGCTACCTTTATATTGTCATCTTTCTACCTCTTCTTCTTTGAAGCAAAGTGTTGTCACTAACCCTAATTTATTCTCATTCTGCTATAATAAGAAAAAAGTATGTTCTTTAATTTTATTTTTTATTTGTCTATTTTAATATGTTTCTTTTAATAATTGAAACCTAAAATAGGGCAAGTTTAAGCTTCAAGAGACTATATTTGTTATTAATTTTAATTGTATTTTTTTTTCTTTTACCTATACCCCTCATGCCTTTGTCACTTAATTGTTTTGGTAATAAAGTGTACTATTTAATATTCAAGTTCCGTATAATATTTGAAAAAAAATCTTTATTATTGAGGGGAAAAAATAAAACGTAAAATTGCTATGCAAAAGGACATGTAAAGTTAAAATTTATGGAAAGAACAATAAAATTTAAACGTTTTAAAGTTTTATAAGGTATAAGTTTTAAGGTAGTTTTAAAATGTTACAAGATAAATTCTAGTTCTACAAATTTAAGAACTAGTACCTATAAAATAGAGGAAACCATTTTACATTTATTTGATTTTATTTATTTTTTAACACACATCCTATTAGTATAGATATAACTGATCTAAGGTTTTAGAAAGTAATTGAGAGAATATAGGCGAGCTAAAAGGATAGCGCATATACTAAAAGATATAATGAAAGATTTCTCTTAAACCATATATTTTCTCATGGCAAACACAAGTTAACTATGTTGGTAAAGATAGTTATAGTTTGTTAAGAGCATGGATTGAACTTTGTTGTTATTAAATTGTATTAGTAAGTAATTTATAAGTATTCCCATAACCAACTTGTGGACTCAAGAACAATATCCTTACTTGTAATGGTGATTGAAGTCAGAGTCACCTAAACTTTTGATTAGTTAAAACGAAATAGAAAACATAATTTTTTAGGAAACAACATAAATACCCTATATATATATTCTATTTGTATGTATAATAAGGATAAAAGAGTTTTATACTCAACTAATGTTTAGTTAGTAAAACTAGATAGTATAAGAAAAAGTAGATAATACTAGCAGTGAATGAGTAATTATGTTGTAGAAGGAGCTTACCCAGACTCTACATGGAACCAACCTAGACCCTACTCCATCGATTGGGTTCTAAGTAGATAAAGAGGATTATAGAGTAAGTTTCGAGTAATAATTTTTCAAAACCTACTCTTGCAAAGTAAGGTATGAGTATAACGTTAGAGTACTTTGTACTTACTCCAAAACTTGTACCATAAAGTTTACAAGGTATGAATTTCAAGGTACCTTATACCCATTTTGTAATAACAATTGAATAAAAAAAAAAAACTAATACTATTATATTTTTTAACCTTAAATAAAATAACAACAAAAACTTAACTTATAATAAAATCCTACGATTACATGAACTTTCTTTCTCTTAAACTAACCTTAATTTAATAAAGTATTAAAAATGTCTCAATTCTTAATTTATCGTCTAATAAATCTTTCTTGAGTTATTCAGCGTGGTTTTTATATTTTATGTATGATAATTTTGTGATTTAATAAAAATTTTATTTTAATGATTTGAAAATAAAAAAAAAGTAATAATTTAACATGAATCAATAAAGGGTTGAAAGTTTCTAATTATAGGAATATTTTTTACTCTACCATCCTAAGTTTCGATTATTACAATTAAACGCGTTGCAGATATAAGAACATTTCAAATTGTTACTATTTGGTCCATTAATATAGTTATAAATTTGATATTAATTATGCGTTTGCATAATATTTTGAAAGCAGGTTTTTTTTTCTTTTTTTCTTTTTACAAAAAATACAAGTTCTATAAGATATCTTAAACCTTATAGATTTTATAAAGTATAAGGTGGTTCTAAGGTACTACAAAATAGGTTTTGAGTATAAAAATTTCAGAATCTATAATTATATGGTAAGGTACGGGTAAGGCATTATACACATTTACCTTCTATCCTCTTAATCTAAGCATAATCTAAAAAAAATAGGATAGTACAACTCTCTTTTATCACATTTGGTGTATGCAATATTATATAAGAATTTTTGTGATTGAAAAATTAAAAAATAATTATTCATGTTGTAAATTGCAATAAAGTTCATTTATTGTAATATGTGAAGTTGGAATAGGATTATTTTTGGAATTTCAAAAATATAAGTATTTTTGTATTGTAAAATAAGTTTTTTTATACTACCAAATATATGATAAAGTTTTTAGTTTTAATCTAGTATCATAAATCCGATTCCTAGAACCAACTTATGGGCTCATGAGCAATACCGTTACTCGTGATGGGGACTCAAGTCAAAGTTACCCAATCTTTTAATCGGTTAAAATTAATAAAAATACATATTGTTTTAGGAAACAACATAAACATCCTATGTATATTCTCTTTGCATAAGTTTTATACTAAGTTAAAGTTTAGTTAGCAAAACCAAAGTACAAGGAGAAGTAGATAAACCCCCTCCTTACTCACTGTATGTATAATTTAAAGAGAAAATTTGAATATATTGTCAAATGTAGTTAAGTGGTCAAAATATTTATTTTTACAAATATGAGGTCTTGAATTTAAATCTTATAAGTATCATTTTGTTTTTTCAACATGCATTTATTTCTCGAATGACATTCTTCTCTACTTCTTTTAATCTTTTTTTTTTCTTCTAACAAAAACTAATAAAATTAAATATAATCATTTCAAAATTATATTTAGCTAAATAAATTATTATAAATTGCTATTGTTTATTGGTGGTTCACCATAAATAATAACTAAATTGTTTATGTTATATTTATTCAGGTCTTATCACATAAAATATTAGTAAATAATAGAATCGTATGATTTGCTTTAGTAACACCTTTTTTTATAGTTCATTTTGTGAAAATGAATGTTGATTATTGAAAAATTGGTTGTGTAATAACTTATACTTAAAAATGATAATCTTTTAACAATGTTAATAAAACAATTTTGCAAAGCCTTCATGATAAGAGATGGTAGAATATTCATATTTAGGTCGTTTTTCTCTATTCATTATGTCTCGTTCAAATATCTTTCTAATCTATTTTTATCAAAAACCAAATTAATACAATTTTAATATATTAATTTTTTTATAAATTGGTATTAGATTTCTTTTTATGTATAATATAATGAAATATAAAATGTTTGTTCTTTTATTTTCTTATGAAGTGCATTGAGCACTCTTATTTATCATCTAATTATTAAGTTTTAGAAAGAGTTGTAGATCAAATTATTAATAAAATTATTTTACATATATTAGATAAGATGCAATATAATTTAATAAAACGGTATTATTAAACCCAAATTGAGTTGTTGATTCGATCGATTATAAAATTAATAAAATCTAACTTTAATTGAACTGCACTGTTGATCTGATTCCTCTATTTTAACCTTTGACTATCTAATATGTCTCAATCATTTATCTATATCAAGTTTGACAATATTATAATAATAAATGGATATTTTGTTATAGGTGATTTTAATATAACTTAATTATGGTGATCTTGGCCCTCTAATCATATAATTTTACATCAATCTCTATTTTTATATAATAATTTTAATGAACATGCAAACCATATAAACTACAAGATTATAGGAATGCGAATGCGAAAACTTTACCATATATTAGTATCAAATAATTTTATTCTTCCAATGTGCTCTAAGGGTGAAGCGCACCGCTTAAAACCGATGGCTACCGGTTAAATAACTAAAACTATTCAGATGACCGTACGACAAACCATCATTTGCGGTCAACTTTCTACTCAAAACCGAGGTCGCTCCAGACAGGAGATAATAACAAACAGGAACTCCTCCTCTCCTCTCGTACGCGCTTTTTGTACTCGCGGCTCACTTTAATTATATCCCCCAATCAATGCTATCTTGCGCATATTCCCTAACACGCACTCACGCGCGCACCCCATTCTAGAAAACTAACTAAAACCCTCCCCTTCCCAACCCCTCTCTCTCTCTCTCTCTCTCTCTCTCTCTCTCTCTCTGTATATGTGTGCAAAGCAAACCCAACCACATGCTCTCTGCAAGAAGTTACAGGTTCTTTCAAATTTGAAATTTTGACTAAAATGCCCATTAATTTGTGTCCTTTTCATCTTCTTTTATGTAGTATTAATTCCAGAATAGCAGCAAACCCTAGTGGCAATTTCGTATGAATTACTCATTCTAGGGTTTCAATGCGACTTTTGCACTCCCATTATGCCCTTTTAGTGTTTTAGTAAACTTTTATTGGTCATGTCTGTTGATACATTGTAGCGGTGGGTGTCTCTCTTTATTTTGTTTTGTTATTGGTTGTGACATGGGCAATCTTGAAATCCCTAAATGGCTTGAAGAGTTGCCCCTGGCACCGGTCTTTCGGCCCACGGACACGGAATTTGCAGACCCGATTGCTTACATTTCGAAAATCGAGAAAGAAGCAAGTAGTTTTGGTATCTGTAAAATAATCCCCCCTTTGCCAAAACCCTCCAAGAAGTATGTTTTGAGTAACTTGAATAGGTCCCTATCAAAATGCCCGGATTTGGATAGTCATGTTGGTTTGCAGAATGTTAATATGGTGACTAAAACTGGTTCTGGGGAGAAAGGAAGAGTTTCAGAGGTTAGGTCTGTATTTACAACTAGGCAACAAGAATTAGGTCAAAATGTGAAGAAAACCAAAGGGGCAGTTAGTAATCCACACTTGGCAGTGCATAAGCAGGTTTGGCAAAGTGGGGAGATGTATACTTTGGAGCAATTTGAAGCAAAGTCGAAGGCTTTTGCTAGAAGTTTGTTGGGTGCGATGAAGGAAGTTACTCCCATAGATATAGAAGCATTATTTTGGCAAGCTGCTTCTGAGAAACCTATATATGTGGAATATGCTAATGATGTGCCTGGATCGGCTTTTGGGGAACCACAGGGGCAGTTGCATTATTTGCATCGGAGGAGGAGGAGGACAAGAACATATTATCAAAGGGGTAGAGAGAGCTCCTGTGATAAGAAAAATGCTGAGCATGAGAATGAAGTTTGTGGTAGTGAGGTTAAAGATTCCTCACAAAAAGATAGCTTAGTGCTAAGTGAAGTCATATCTACCCCGTTGAACGCTTTATTGACAATTTCATCCAAGGAAGCTTTCCAAGCTCGTGGAAGAACAAGCTCTAGCATTGGCAATGAGATGGAAGGTACTGCTGGCTGGAAGCTTTCAAACAGCCCCTGGAATTTGCAAGTAATTGCACGGTCACCTGGGTCACTTACACGCTTTATGCCAGATGATATTCCAGGCGTTACATCTCCCATGGTTTATATTGGCATGTTGTTCAGCTGGTTTGCTTGGCACGTTGAAGATCATGAACTCCATAGTATGAATTTTCTTCACATGGGTTCTCCGAAAACTTGGTATTCAGTCCCAGGAGACTATGCCTTTGCTTTTGAGGAAGTTGTACGCTCAGAGGCATATGGAGGGAATATTGATAGATTAGGTACGTGTGACTCTTGTACATACCAATTTTTGATTGAACATTTTGTGTGAAATAAGTTCAAGTATTCCTCACTATTTTTCAAGCTTTTAATTCCTAAGAGCTGTACGACATTAGATGAATGAGAATCATAACTGTTGCATAACTCAGGTCCAGTTTCTTTTTGCCAGCTGCACTGACATTTTTGGGGGAGAAGACAACTCTTCTATCACCTGAGGTAATTGTTGCATCAGGCATTCCATGTTGCAGGTTGGTTGTGTTTTCTTTGGCTGGTAATATCCACTTTTTGCTGCATTTTGTTGTGTTCAATTTCTTCAGTATCTCTCAACTGGTGCATATAATTGATTAACCCTTAC
Source organism: Lumnitzera racemosa (assembly GCA_024138005.1). NCBI lineage: Eukaryota > Viridiplantae > Streptophyta > Magnoliopsida > Myrtales > Combretaceae > Lumnitzera > Lumnitzera racemosa. Next base: position 3,966,486 of record JAMXBC010000006.1, read on the forward strand.
ATTTTCAGGCTAGTACAGTATCCTGGCGAATTCGTTGTAACCTTTCCAAGGGCATATCACATTGGATTCAGCCATGGTAAGAATTTTACAGTTATCTGCATGTCAACAATTCTGCTGATATGAGCTAAGTTCTATTTTCCAAATAAATCAGACATTCCAAGAGATTGTTGTGTTCTTTTGAATGAGTGCAAATTTCAATTAACTAGATAGGCAAACAAGGAAGAAAACCCAGCAAAAATATTTAAGAATTAGATCTCACACTAAATAAACCTATAACTAGGAATTACCTTCGATCTTATTACACAAACACTCCATGCATATGCTCCAAATTAAAGAGATTGAAACCTCAAATTTGTAATATTTGTTGAACCCTCAAATCATTGACCATCATACGGCACTGTTAAGTGAGTCAAGGGTTTGACATTATATGAATGTCTGTGCCTGTACTCCTTCTTAGTATCATAAGCCTGGAGATGATGAGCATGCAAAGATTATGGTCCAAGTTCTTGCTTAGTTCTCTTATCCAATGTGGCCCCTAGACAGGTTAAAAAGATGGATGACCTGTGAAACTCTTTACTCTTATTTTCTCATAAAATTTTTGGTCTCCACAATTACAATATGGTGACCATGGTCTCCATATCTTGCCTTCATTGCTCTGCAGTTGTGTACTTTAGCATCTTCAAAATCCTTTCCAACCTTGCAGAACACTTTTCTCGCAATGTAGTCATCTGTTTTTAGTCTGTTTTTGCGATTTTGGCTTTGCTGAATTATATGAACTTGTTTTCATGCAATTTTAGGTTTTAATTGTGGAGAAGCTGCTAATTTTGCAACATCACAATGGCTTAAATTTGCAAAAGAAGCTGCTATACGCAGAGCTGCTATGAATTATCTTCCTATGCTCTCTCACCAGCAGCTGTTGTACCTCTTAACCATGTCTTTTGTTGCAAGGTTAGCGAGTTAAATGTACGCAAATATTTGAGCATGCATCCTGTGTTTTCAATCTCCTGATAGTATTTACAATTTTTTTTTACAAGAAAATGTTTTTTGAGTCCAATTATTTTCCTGTTGTTTCTATTTTTCTCGCCTGATCTGCTGATACTGTTTGTATCAGCAGTTTGTGTTGGGAATTCTCTGAGATGATCATTGGATTTTCTTTTATTTGTTTTACTCTCAACATAGAGTTTCAATTGATGTAGAGAGGAAGAATTCCAGTAGTTGCCCATTTTAATGGAGCAGCAAGGCTCTAATTGGATCAATTACCCTGTGCACATGATTTAAGCCTAGCTTGCACCACACAGGTTACTCCAAGAACTGATCTTGGTGGAATTCTAACCAATATCTCTTTATATCTTGTCATAAGAATTGTTGGATGTTAACTAATTGGGCAAACCTGTATGGTTTAGAAAGGATTTCAGTTGATCTCTCATTCTTTTGTCTTCTTCAAGATGTGCCTATTTAATGGAACTACTTTTCTAGTGTCATATGCATTTCTTACCTGTAAGAACCCATACGAATAGAATTTTTTATTGCAATGATGCTACTTTATTCTTGTTCGCACTATGTAGGATAGCTACATGTATCCTCTTTTGCAATTGCACCATTATGAATCATAATTTTATATAATGAAATTGTCATATGATATTTTATTACTTTTCTCTATGTCCTTTTTGGTCATCTCCGTATTCATTTTATGTAAGTCGTCCTTGAAGTATCACAATGTCTAACAGCTGCTTGTAAATCACGTCTTAGTATATGGCCAATCCATAACTATCATGCTTTCCACATTTGTTGTCATATCCACTCTTTGTGTGACTACACATCCTTCTGAGCATGCTCATCTCTACTACTCTCATCTTCTGATCAAGTAAAAGCCAAGACAGTTTACACCCTATATGGAACCAAATTATGTGAATCCCTTAGTACTTGCGATGGTAAAACATGGTTTCCTTTAAGATTAGTATGTATTGCTTTCTATTGAGGCATTATTATGTCTACCATCCAAAGCAATTTACCTCATCTAAATGTTTGGATATGTTTAATCTAACAACACCCATGATGCATTCTTACAAATCAGAGATTAGGATGCTAATACTTAGCCAAAAAAAAGAAAAGAAGAAGAAGAAGAAGCAGATTAGGATGCTAATTTTCATTTTGCTGCAGCAAATCTTTGTGAATGTTTGTATTTGTAAGCAGCTAGTTACTGTGCCTAGATTCTATTTTTAAATTGTTGGAGCTAGTCAACCGTACTGGTCAATTTTCCTAGATATTTATCTCATATGAATGTCAAAGAGTATTAATTTTCTACTTCATTAGAGTGTCTCCTCCTCTTTCCCAGCTATCTAGTTTACTCTTCCGTTTCAGATTCATGGAGTGTCATTTGGCTATGTTAGTTAAGGCAGTTCATTACTTGAGGATCGACGTAGGCCAATTTCCAAATAGCATTGGTTCTAAAATGGGATGGAAATGTTAGAAGCTACCATATCCTAGCCCAATAAGTAAAATTAAACTACCTTTCTTGCTTTCTCGGTCATTCTCTTGCCTCCTAGGATCATCTGTGGCAATTCTACCCTATTTAAATTTGGGAATGAAAGGGTTAGCTGAGGAACTCAGTGAAGTTTACCTATCAACTAGCCTAGGCCCCCCTCGCAGATAACCATTATCTAGTCATTTCTTGGGTGCTTCCCATCTCTATTAACTATGCAAAATATAGCTTCATGAGTCAAGTATAGCTGAGGGAGGGAGGAGGGGGACCACTTTGGAACTAGCCTCAAGCAATCTGGTTCAGGGCTTCACCAATCCCATTTTTATAAGATATGGAACCTTGGGCGATTTTAAGGACAGATATTTTTAATTTTCTTCTATTTGTCTTGATGTATCGAATAAGCCTGCTAATTGCTTCACATTTTATTGTTTTAGAGTGCCGAGATCCTTACTATCTGGTGCACGTAGTTCTCGCTTGAGAGATCGGCAGAGGGAGGAGAGGGAGCATCTGGTGAAAAAGGCCTTTGTCCAAGATATTTTGAAAGAGAACAATTTGTTATCTTCTCTTCTTGGTATGGAATCAGGATCTCATGCTGTGGTATGGAATCCTGATTTATTGCCTTCTATTAATAAAGAATGCCAGTTGGTTGATAGAACTGCTTCAGTTGCAATCACATCAGAAGAATACACGCCTAGTACTCCTCAAAGCAATGGCAATTCCATGAATCTGTTTAAAGAGATGAGCTTATACATGGAAGCTCTGAATGACTTGTATGTTGACAAAGATGATCTGTTGTTTGATTTTCAAGTTGACTCTGGAGCCCTAGCATGTGCAGGCTGTGGCATTCTTGGTTTTCCGTTTATGTCTGTGATGCAGCCTGGAGAAATTGCTTTGTCAGAACTTCAACCTGCAGATTATACTTCCTTGCAGTTGGCTGGTAAAGTTTAAGCTCTTTCTGAATCTGGAATATTGAAGGAGCTAAATGCATTTGATCTTATTTGGATTTTTTGCTAGTGTACACCAGTCAGAAATTCTCATGATTATTTCATCTCATTTTGGAATTTGGTGATACTTCTAGCGTAAATGCTTTCTAAAAATTACGTATATACAGCACAGGTTCACCACTTATGGAATTTTGAGTTTTTAATGATCAGGCAAGGTAGTTTAGCCTAGAATAAATTCAAATATAAACTGTTGGATTTATTTTTATCGGTTTTTCTTCAGTCATTGATGTAATTATTACTTGTTCTTCATGGAACTTTCCAGATAATCCTGTATCTGCAGCATCTTGTGAACATGCTGAAGAAGCATCCAAAGAAAGTACTGGAAACTGTTGGAGTACTTCCAGCAGATTTCTCAAACCACGAATCTTTTGTTTGGAACATGCTATTCAAATAAAAAAGCTCTTACAGTCCAAAGGTGGAGTCAATATGCTTGTAATATGCCACTCAGGTAAGATAGGCAACCTATTTATCTGCTATTCATGAAATATTGGCTGCAATAAACCTTAGAATCTCAAAGCACAGATCATTTAAATTACATTCTTGTTATTTCTTTTACTAAATGGACTTAGAGCATTGCAAGTGTCATCTCTTCTACACCATGGCTTATGAGGCTGTACATTCAACTGAATTGCAAGTGTCATCTCTTCTACACTCTGGCTTATGACCCTGTACATCAACTTGCTCTTGACATGATCAATGACATACCTCCATTTGTGGCTTGTCTTTTCTCTTTTACTAAGGAATTGAATTTAAAATTTTGATCCTGCAGATTATCAGAAAATAAAGGCGTATGCTGCAGCTATTGCAGAAGAGACCAGCATGCCATTTAACTATGAGGAAATTCCATTACTTGGTGCTTCTGAGCAAGAATTGAAGCTAATAGACCTTGCAATTGAAGATGAGGACATGGGTGACTCTGTAGAAGATTGGACCTCCAAATTGGGAATTAACTTACGGTACTGTGTCAAGGTGAGAAAGATTTGCCCATCAAAGCAAGTTCATCATGCGCTCTCACTGGGTGGATTGTTCACTGATGAGAATTCCAGTTCAACAGTATTAAATGTCAAATGGCAATCAAGGAAATCTCGGTCAAAGTTTAGGTCAGATGATCCACAAAATTGTAAATCCAGCAAAAGCTCTAAGAACGAGAAGGCATCTGAGGACAATTTTGACAATAAGGTTGTCAAAAAGGAAGAAAAGCTTCTTCACTACTCTAGACGAAATTTTCGATTGAAGTCTAATGTCCCTGCAGGGACTAGCAGCTGTGACCATCCTGTAAGAGAGCTCACAGAAGAAGTGTCGCTAGCCATTCATGCAGAGGGAGACCATAATTTGAAAGGTTCAGCTAAACCTAGCCCATCTTGTGACACAAACAAGTTTGCAGGTGCTGCAATTTCTGCTGGTACAGATATAAAGCAGCATGACGTCCAGGTGCTGGAAGCAAGGGGGGATTTGAGATATGATTTTGTTCCAGATAAAGTTGCAAAATCTCTTCCCAGCTCCAGTCTTTCCACTGGGAGTATAGCGATAGACGTTATAAATCAGATTCCAGAGAAGATGGACATGGAGCCAGAAGCTTCTGAATTAGCTAAAGAGGATGGCCATGATGAAATGCCAGAAGAAGTTGAGTACTCCATGGAAAAAAATGAGAACGCATTTTCTGTAAGAAGTTCAGTTTCAGTTGCCACTGAATTGGTGGGGAATGTCCATATGCATCATAGCGAAGTTATGAAAATTGGCGTGGACGAATCTCATGTTTTACCAAGTGATAATCTACCGATAGGTAGCGGCAATGTTCAAAAGGCTGAGGGTGTTTTGAAGGTTTCATGCACTGATGCTAATGTTTGTTCAGAAGGTGCAAGTGTCTTTATAGAGGACAACACAACAATGGAGTTATGCAAGGAAGTAGCTTCATTTGGTGAGCTACATGAGATACAGCCTTCTGCGACAGAGAACAGTTCGTCTCAGCAGCCTGAGCATGCAGATAATTGTACTGCTTCAGTTGAAGACAATCCTTATGTTGTCAGAGTTCCCAGTAGCCTCCTTGGTGAGCATGACTCGTCTACTGGTTATTCTTTCCATAGCCAAGTAAGAGAGGAAATTGAATGTGTGAAGGAGAGCAGGGATGGGGATGCCACGTCTTGCCTGAGGTCAGCAATAGCCAGTCATGATCCTGCTTCAATATATGAGCATTCGCATATTCCTGATTCAACAGAAGAATCTGCTGAAGTCCCAATAAGAACCTCAAGTGAAGAGCACATGTTGCATGATATGGCCCCAAATAATGAATGTCAGCATGCAGATAAAGCTATTCCTTGTCCTGAAGAAGCATGTCAGATAGCTTTAGATAGAACCACCAATGAGAGCTTGGAAGTTAATGTGAGTTTGAATGATGGGCTTCAGTCGGTGCTTGGCTCCAGTAGCGCGAGACAAAAAGCTGCTGCAACTGTTAAAAATTATGAAGGATCTTGTGGAGAATCCTTGGAAATAATTCACTCCAGGCATGATAGTGATGTTTCTTCTAGGCATGATGGTGTAAAGCAAGAAAAAACAGAGCCTGCCATTACAGATCCTTGGTTAGGAACATCAGGGAAGAAAAGAAAAAGAAAGCATGAAATTGAATTGATAGCTGAGGTTGAATTACCTATCGATGGCTTTATTAGAAGTCCCTGTGAAGGTTTGAGATCAAGGAGTAGAAAAGATGGAGCCAATATGAGCAGCAGCAGTATGTCCATTGTAAAGGTAAAGCCAGCCAAAAAGACCAGGCAACCTTGGAAAACAAAGACAGCTTTCAAGGATAAGAAAGAAGCGACAGGTGATGCTCACAAATGCAACCTAGAAGGATGCCGCATGAGTTTTAATACAAATGTGGAGTTAGTCATGCACAAACGGAATAGATGCCCACATGAAGGATGTGGAAAGAAGTTTAGCTCACACAAATATTTAGTGAATCATCAGCGTGTTCATGAGGATGACAGGCCTTTGAAGTGTCCTTGGAAAGGATGTTCTATGACGTTTAAGTGGGCATGGGCTAGGACAGAGCATATACGGGTGCATACCGGGGAGCGACCGTATAAGTGTAAATTTGAGGGTTGTGGCCTTTCTTTCAGATTTGTATCAGACTATAGTCGACACAGGCGTAAAACTGGACACTATGTGAACTGATCAGTCTATAAGGAATACATAAATTCCATCTTGGAGTTCTCTCTTTAACATAGGGTCAAGGAGGTGTAGAGGGGTAGGACGATTCTTGGGGCCAAAGGGCTCGAAGAATTATGTTCAGTTTCACGGTGTAAAATAGCTTTAGGTCAGTCAGCGGGAGATGCAGCTAGGAAATTGTCCAGCTACTTGGATGCTTCAAAATCTTTTGTAGAATTTTCTGTCTGTCTAGACAATTCCACTGCTGATTTGTTGGATTGCACGATGGATGGTGGGGTCTCTTGACATTCACTATTGTCCCTATGATTGTACAATTACAGTCGTGATTCTTTAGGACGCAAAAATGAACAACCCAAATTGACCACATTTACTTTTCCATCTGCGGCCTAACTTTTTTCCTCGCAAGTTTTTCCGAGGTTTTTCAAGAAGGATTTATGTCAATTGGATCAAGAAAATCCATCCTTGCTCGAACATATTTCTAACTTTTGATAGATCTATATAATAAATTAATATAATGATGAGGGATTTTATTGTGCAGTTATTTAAAAGTGATTATATGGTGCAATTATTTTTTATTTATAGTAAATCTTTATGAATTGTTGTAAATAAGACTCATTAATTGTAAAAAATTATAAGGAAAAATATTGATAATCGTGAAATTGGTCTTTTAAGATTTATTCTAATTCAAAAGTGATTAGACCATAAAGTTACTTTTGAGAGGTTATATCTCATAATTTTCCTACAATAAAATAATTTTATTGATTACTCTTTTCTTTTCTCTTTCTATAAAGTGATAGATCTTAAATAGAAGATGATAAAATTCTAATTATTGAAATTTTTTTTGGTTAGTGATTCGGCGTTTATCAAAACTTTGAATTTACGTATGCATGAGCTAGGTCACTTATGGAATGTGTAACTTCTTAGAAAGTTATTATATTAGGGGGTAAGTCTGTGTGATGTTTAGTGAAAAATACTTTAATAGGAGAAGTTTTGATCGGATCTTTACATATAATCTTGATCCTTGAATTTTAATCTCTTCATCTAGAAGAAATGCAAATGAAAAGGTAAAGATATGTTTTTCAATTTTAATTTCTTTTATGTTCTCATGAATTTGGGTTCTTTATTTGTGCTACTTTATTTATTTATTTATTATTGTTGTTGTTATAACCACTAAGTGTCAGAATTTATTTTGTGATTCTAATTCGGCATAGACTATCCTTTATATCTAGTGTTGATTATCATTTTATTAATTTCTTAATAAAATATGCTCATCGAATTGTCGAATTGTTTATGGATTTTGAGAGGACTAAAGGGTTTCTATTTGTCTCCTCCCCATTGGCTCTTTTTCTTCTAATCATCTTTAAGTATTAATTTACATCGTTTTTTTTGAGATCATGTATAGCATAAGATTTAAATAGTATCCTCGTAACTATTGTAATTAAATGACACCATCTACAGATTTTATGTTATTTCATTCAATTTGATTTTCTTAATTGAATTGCTCCATATGTTTAGATCCGAAGCCTTTTTGTGAAGATTTTTATCCATTTGTATTTATTTTTGTAAAAATTGTAGGGTAGCATATATTTGGTTCCCCATTTTCTTTCTTCTCCTTTTCTTCTTTTGTGCCTCGGTTTCTAACTATTTGCCTTCTTTTTTGGTTTATTGCCACACTCTCTAGCACGCTACTCCGTCTTTTGTTTTTCTCCTAAAATTCATTTTTTTTTTTTTATTGACATTACTCTTTGATTAAGGTTGCTTTTTACGTGATCGTCTTTTCCGGCTGTCCAACTCCAATACCTTCTTATGGCTACCGTCGCCCAGTTGCTAGCATAACTAGTAGGTATTAATGCTCTAAACTCCGTAAACCTCCTTCTTTTGCTTTTTGAAATTCAATTTAGGAAATCTAGATGAAAAATAATGTCAGCAAGATGATAATTCCAAAGATAATAGAGATGGGGAGAGCAAGGAAAATATGAAAAATATGAGAGAGAAAGAGAGAAATGAAAAGAAAAAAAAAAAAGAGCAAAAAAGAGATTGAGAAGAAAAAGAAAAGGGAGGAAAAAAAAAAAAAAACAGAGAGAGAGAGAAAGGAAAGATAAAATCTTGTAAGGCTTAAAATGTTGAATTCAAATGGCCAAAACCGATCTGATACCCCATTGCTACCCACTCTGAGCTAAAACGTTGAAGAGAAGTAATAGATCGAATAGAGAATTTTTTGTTCTTGAGAACTCTATGAACCTAATTCATCGCTGCCCAAAACGCAAAATGGTTTAGGACTTAATAGTGACAAATTATTGAAGGAATCAGATGAAAAATAGAAAGACATGGAGAGAGACTCTTTCCAGGAGATCTTAGAAAAAAAAATGAAAAATGAAAATATTTGGTGACGATGATGGTTTAAAGAAAATAGGGTCAGTGAATCTCTGAATTTTCAAGGAAGAGGAATTCCTAGAAAAAAAAAAAAAGCATAATAGGATTGGATGTTTGACGTTGCACACTAAACTTTGCATTCGATGTGAGTCGCACACGGGCCACATGAGGCACGTCACATATAATTGTTGGAAACTAAAATATAAGTTTCGAGATCTGATTGATGCTAAGCTCATCTAGCTAGATTTTCGTATATGCTAATCCTTACCAAATTATGAAACGCTTAGACTGGACCATCTGTAAACATGTCCAGCACGACTAATCCCTTAGGAGGTACGCAAGCAAGCATCCATTACAAAGCAATCATGAAAAACCATCTTTTGCTTGTGAGATCATATTTTCATTATAAAATTTTGTTAAAGAAAATAAATCCCCTTGAGAAAATTTTATTTTGATATCTTTATTTGCTTTCAATTCCAATATATCTAAATTCATAATTTTTTATTGAACGAAAAGACCAATATCTCATATGTTAAAATCGACTAACCTAGCTATTTTTAAAATTTTATTTTTCAATCTTTGGTTGGTGGCAACTACATTATAAAAGTTTTCCAAAAAAAAAAAAAAGAAAAAATTCTTATTTTCATGGAGTAACTTGTGTAAGGTAGAAAGGACTTAATATAGACTAGATGATATAAAAATTTTGAGCTCCATATTTGAAAAAGTTAAATAAACAAATAAAATTTATTCATCTTAGAAGTCATTGAACATGGCCACCATCTTTGACAAAAGAACTTAAGCATATTTTAATATTGGAAGAAAAAAACCTAGGTGACAAAGGCAAAAGCAAGTGCAACAAGACTGGTGGTTGGGTCAAACCTAGCTAGGAATCGGGCTGGACTCACCGAGTTAAGGGCTTAATTCCCCTTGAACCGGGAATGGTTTTGCTTAGGCTAGTTCTAAGCTAATTTACTTAACAATTAGGGAAAATTATTTTATTTTATCTTTATTTTTAATTTGAAAAAAATACTAATAAATCACAAAAATTTAATATTTTAACTATTTCACCCTATTAATCATAGGACAATAAAATTAATGATTCTTATCCTATTAATTGTTAGCCATGATATTAATAATTTGCATTTTCAATAATGCATAATTATTACTTTATACTCACAATTAGTGAATTAAGTAAGGAAATTTCTTTTTGTAAGTAACATCTGAAGGAAAGCTTGTCAATATAATCAATGTAGGACTAAATTTGTGATGAGCAATGTAATTTACGCAAAAGTTAGACTAATATTGTAAATAGAACAGTATCTATCCAATATCTATACTACACTTACTATTTTACATATAGCATAAATATATTCCTTATAACTTTTAATTATATTAAATTATAAATATACTTGTATCTTTATAAATCATTAAAATACGAAACTGGTGATATCTTACGCACCAAAATCTTTTCATGATTTTTTATTTTTTGTTGTTGAAAAACTCCTTTGGTGGTTAAAATAATATATTGTATATCATAATTATCTACTTTTACCAATATTAAAATATACGAGTTTTAATGTTTTTTTTTTATAAACTCATATATATTATTCGATCTTTATATCAATTTCTAAATATAATATCATCCACAATCTCTTTTTCCTTTCTTTCTTCAATTTGTTTTTCCTTATTCTTTCTCTCTTTCTTTCTTTCTTTCTTTTTTTTTTTTTTTTTTCCTTTCTCTTTCTTTTCAACCTTTCAACAGTGCACTAGTTTCCACAAACCTTAATTTCCTCAAGCCTAACACTACAGTTCTTCTTTCTCTTTTGTCATCTCTCGAAACCTTAAACCCCAAATTTCCGTTACTCTCATTTTCTCAAACCTAAATGCTTCTCCATTTCCATAAACTAATCACACACCTACCTAATGTCCCCCTCCTCTCTCAATTCCGATGATCCTATATCCGTTCTTCTCCCTACAAACTTTCATTTTAGCCCTGCCGCAAATGCTTTGTAATTGCCGTACTGGTTGCTAATAGGAGTGAGAGCAATAATGCTATGGAAACGTTCTTTTCAATGAGGAAGAGAAAGACTAAACATGTGAGGAAGAGAGAGAGAGTGAACTCGTAAGAGAGGAAGGTTGTTTTAGGGATAAAGAAAGGTAAGCTCTGAATTAGGATTCTTTAATGGAGACAAGGAATCTCTATTCTTTATTTTTCAAGAATTGGGATTCTACAAAATTGTGATTATGAGTTATGAAATCAAGGTAAATAACATAATAGGAAATAAGGAGGGAACGATTATTCCATTCCTCCTAAGTGATCATGTTGTTAATGGGTTCCTACATGGTTGTATTATAGTGGAAATGGAAACTGATAAAGATGAAGGGAATTAACCTATCCTTCTTCTATCTTCTTTGTTGATGACCTACTGCTAATGGGAGAAGAAATCGTCTATGATGCCCGGATTACGATAGGCATTATGGAGCATCTCAGCAAACTATCGGCCGAGAGGTTACTCATGCTAAATCTAAAATTACCCTCTCTAAAAATGATCTTAAGATGGTTAGAAGCCAAATCTATGATGCCACATTGATTAGGTAAAGTAATGATTTAGGGAAATATGTTAAGTCTGTATTGGAAAGTACAATAAGTTGATACATGTGGGCTATACAACTTCCTAAAGTCCTTCTTCATAAGGTTGAGAAAACTTGTGGCGACTTCCTTTGAAGATCATCTAATCGAAAAACGGAAAATATATGGAATCTTTTGGGATAAAGTCAAGGAACTACAGAAGAATGATGGGTTGAGATTATGAGACTTGCATAAGAGAAATAGAGGATGTATGGTAAAAACTGGCATAAACGCTAAGAAATAAGTTGACGCTTTGGAAACAACCAATAAGGAAGAAATAGAAAACTGGACCTAATGAAAGCGTGAAACAGAAGAAAACATCACTAAGCAATGAACTTTCGAAGGAATTATCCTAAGTGGAAGAGAATTGTTCTATTAGGACTATAAATGAGAAGGAAACAAGTTTCTAGTTCAGGTTAGTTGCTTCTACACTTCAACTAGATCTTCAAGACTCCAGTTAATCCGAGGATCTAAATATGTTTGAGGAGATGAACTCAAAATGCATTGTTTTTCATTTTTTTTTTTTCCCCAGTATTCCTCCTCCTTGTTCTCCATTGATTTATTTCTTATTCCGTTTTTCATTTTTTATTTGTCAATTTCAAATTATCTCTCTCTCTCTCTCTCTTTCTCTCCCCGCCCCCAAAACACTAACCCCCTCTTTCTCGTTTTTTCCTCTCTCTCTCGCATTTCACACCTACATCTTACATGCTGTTGCGATTTGTAGCATGTAATATGAAAGGCTACGCCTATGGTCTTAGCATGACCATATCACGTCATTAACTTTGTCTTATCTTTTTTTTTTTTTTTTTTTTTGTTGGTCTAGGCCCTTGCCTTGCCTTCAATGAGTTTAATTGGTCGTTTTGAATTGTATGGCCAATTCTGCTTTCAATTCCACAACAGGCAGTTTAGTTCCAGGGTAGGTCATGATTCTTACCCACCCTACAATTTTTTTGCGCAAAAGAATGGAATAATTCATATAGCAGGTAATTTAGCATAAATCTATCAACCTGAACATAATATGATACAATTATAAATAGATTTGTATACAAAAATCATAACTTGATTAACAAAAGAGTTAAACCTTGGACCCATTTGTAACTGTATCCAGGTTCAACTCTGGCACTCAAACCAATTTATGGAGTTGCATACCCATTTAAAACTAAGGTTGTTGTTAACATTTAGTTCGTAAACCCATGTTCTAACTTGACTTTAATATGAGATTTTATATGACTAATAATTTGATGCCTTACTTTATATCTTTGTCTACATTTTGAAGCTTTTATAATAATATTTTATTTATCTAAATGATACAATAAATCACTTTGCTTGATATTAAAAAAAAAAAAATTCATTGCATTTTTTGTGATAAGAATTTTGAAATTTTCATTAATTCATATTCATTTTATGAAACCTCTTAGATAGTATCTATCGATGCTTTCTAAGTTTAAAGAAGGAATGAATCACTCGATTTCATTTTCCTAAATAACACATTACATAGTTACACTATATACTTCTTTCAATTCGATATTATACAAATTATTTCTAATAGACTCTTACTCTATCTATTTAGCATCTCATCAAGGTTGAAATTTATAAATTCATTGAATAATTTCTATTTTTCTCAATGAATTGAATTTTATCTATTTATTTTGTTTGTTCACTACTTTTTTTTATATGTATATATGTGTCAAAAATAAAAAAGGATTCTAAAAGTTGAAACAGCAAAGAATTGAAACTAAAAATTGTAATCTTTGCTAAAGACAAATGAGATCCAAAAACGTTATTATGTCAACATAAGAAAGGAATCCTTATAGTTTTACACTTCGAGTAACAAAGTCTCAAAGCGAAAATTTAAGGATTTATATAGTCTTGTTTATAATAGCAAGTTCAATTTACTTGTAGAATCCCATGGCATATAATAGTTACTATTTATATGTTGTGAGTTTTAGTTATGATCACCCCCTCGACAATATCTAAAGTTTATTTTATAGTGTCATAGATTTTTTATATTGGTTGTAGGAGGTAGTCTCATTTTTTCCATAATGTTGAGCATATTTCTCTAAATATGTTTATATTGTAAGATTTTGTTTCCTTGTACAATGAAAAAAAAAAAAAAAACAAAGCTTTTAAGCTATTCAAAGTTGCACTATATAAATATACTTACCTTTACTTAGTATATAATTTAAATATGGCTTTGGAATCCTCTTTTAGTAAAACCATTAGGTTTTGATTATATAAAAATATAAGAAGGAGATGAAAAGGATAATGGAATATTTTTAGCGCCATATTAATAATTTTTGTTTTCAATATAAACTTTTTGATAATTGTCAAGGCCATTGTAACCCAAATGGTATTAATACTAATCTTGTAACCGGATGAACCTAATTTGATTTTGCAGTACCCTATCTCTTAATTATAATATGTATATTTGAAAAAAAAAAAGAGGAAAAATAAAAATGCTCTCACATTCTCTTCCAAAGAGTTAAGAAAAGGGTGTGGTTAATTTAAATATCAAACCATTACTCAACAAATTATTATAATGTAGCAAATAAATGAATGATTTATTTTATTATGCTCAAGATTTTTGTTTGATGTATTATGATTTGTTAGTTTAAAATGTTTAAGTAATTTTTTAATTTTGCACTTTATTTTTATGAAGATTTTTATTTTTGTACTTTGAATAGACTATATAACTATGATAAGATCTAATTTAGATATTATAGCCTGTAAATTGGTTTGATCTAAACAAGAAATATCTATATTATTAAAACCCTATGAGGTTTAACTAACTATCTCTTAACAATTTACTATTTAAGCCTCAAATATAATACTATATAACTAAAAAATCAATATTAAAATTATTTTTATAAAGTTATGAACAATCTATAAATGAACAAATTGGACAGTTTACAAAATTTCTCTTTTCTCATAACATCAAAATTTTTTTTCTTTCTATTAACTTCTCTCCCCATTAATCTCTCCATTTACTTCCCACTAATCTCCCACCGTAACATACAACTACTACCCCAACTCCCCCATTTAATTTCCATCTCATCTTATCAAGAGATGTATTTCTTTAATATATGTATTTATTATTGTGATTTTAGAATTTCATTAAAATGCACACACATAGAGATATATTTATTAAATATATGTATCTAATTGCTTGGTTATGAAATTTCATTAAATGCCCATGATCAATATTATAAGATTAAACAAATATCGAAATTTGTATTTAGAGGTATTTATAGAGAAACTAAAATAATACTTTGAATTTTGTATAAATTATATTTCTTGATTAACATTGAGATTAAGGTAAAAAATATTAAAAGATAAAATTATTTCAACACTAACTTTTTCTTAAAAAAATGTACACAATTGATCTTTTATTTTTTATTTACTTGTAAGCAATATTATAAAGATTGATATAGTTACATATGGGATATTGTCGTAAATTACACCTTTACATTACCTTTTCTATTTTTTTATTTCAATTTTACGATTGAATTTTGAACTTACCTATTATACCTTCAATTGAATATATACTTGTCACAGCATAGACCTTGATTATCTCCCTCTGACCTTATTAGTCCACTTAGCATTATCAATCAATGGTTTTATGCCACGTATTTTCTTATTTCCTAATATGCCATTGTTTTTTCCAATCAACATCCACATTGGAAAAGAAAATCCACACCAGAAAATGAAATCAAGTAAACCCAAATTTAAAAAATATATATATATATTACAAAAAAGAAAAGAAAAGTTAAAAAAATAATACAATCTTATTAGATACTACAAAATCAATAAACTGAAATCAAGAAAAACACCACCTTTCTTCCTATGGTTGAAACCCCTTTCTCTTTCCTCTCGCTACCCAAATCAGAAATTAGTTTTGTCTTGAACACTTATGTTGTAAGAGTAACACTACTTTTTACGATACAGATAATTTATTTGGTTTATTATGATCTCTTTTCATTGTCTTTTGTTTTGCTCATGCTAAGAAATTATGGCTAAATTATTACAACATAATAAAGAGAATGAATGATATTTTGTTTCTTCATCAAAGAACTAATAAGAATAGTAATCAATTGTTTTAGGGGAACTTCTAACCTGAATTATTAAAATTGCCGACCTTCAAGGAATTTCCTTTCTTTTCTTAAGGTTAAGACTTAATGGATTAAAAGATATGATAAGTGGTATGAATATGACAAAATCTAAATTCATGGAAGTGCTATAAATTAAAACACCAAGAAACCACAAAATATATGGTTAAAACAATTTACTGATGACTCTTTATGTAAAAAAGTTATTGTTATAAACAGCAGAATCGTATTGCCACACAAATAACCAACCACTTTAACAGGATCTTCAAATTAAAGGTATAGTAGATTAATCGTAACTTTATGATAACTAATTGAAATAAGTCGATCATACTCAGAAATTTCTATGGTTTTACAATGAGTTTCAATTTTTAGGATTTTGACAAGTAAATATAGAAGAAAATATCATCATTACATTCTGGTTTATGTAGTATAGTATGGTAGCGTTTGTATTAGGTTTTGGTTGAAAGTATGGCATGATAGGGTTTCGATTTAGGCAATGAAAGGAAAGAGAATGGGGTTTTGATAGTGAGAAGAAAGGAGGAGTTTTTCTTAATTTGTATTCACTAATCTTATAGTATCTAATGCGGTTATGTTATTTTTTTGTTTAACTTTTCTTCTTTGCATGTAAATATATATATTTTTTAAGTTGTGTTTGTTAGATTTTATTTTTTGATGTGGATTTTAGAAAAACCATTGGTTGAGAATGCTGAATAGATTTACGAGATTAGTAAAAAAAACCAAGGTAATGGTTGTGATAACTATATATTGAATTGAAATTGAGTATATGATGGGCTAACTATAAATCCGAAGACACACATATACCCCGTGACGTAAAGTGCGAACTCTATACGTTCATTCCATCTCCCAGCGTAGTTCCCTTAGTCTTGCATTTCAATCTTAATCATTTTCCAATCCCCTCCATCTGACTAACCCTAGTAACCTCTCTTACCCTTTCGCCAACTTCATACTCCAATGGCCGCCGCAGCGCCACCACCACCACCAGCCCCGACTCCAGAAGCTACCACTCTAATCCCTGAAAATTCCCCAAAAACCTACCCTATTTTCGCCCGCGTGCGCCTAGCCACACCCACCGACGTCCCCCACATCCACAAAATGATCCACCAAATGGCCATCTTCGAACGCCTAGCCCATCTTTGTTCCGCCACCGAACAGTCTCTTTCCTCCACTCTGTTCAACTCCCCTCCTTTCCAATCCTTTACCATCTTCCTCCTCGAAGTCTCCAATCTCCCTTTCACCCCTACCCAAACCCCATCTCTAATCCACTCTCCCTCTTCCTTCACTCCTTATTTCAAAACAATCAATCTTGACCTCCCTATGGAAGACCCGGAATCCGAAACGTTCAAAAACGTTTCGGAGGACGGAGTTACGGTTGCTGGGTTCGTGCTGTTTTTCCCAAATTATTCGACGTTTTTAGCGAAACCTGGGTTTTATATCGAGGACCTTTTTGTCAGGGAGTGTTATAGGAGGAAAGGTTTAGGGAAGATGTTGATCACCGCGGTCGCGAAACAGGCGGTTAAAATGGGGTATGGGAGAGTGGAATGGATTGTGCTTGATTGGAATGTGAATGCTATTAAGTTTTATGAGCAAATGGGTGCTCAGGTTTTGCAGGAATGGAGGATTTGTAGATTGACTGGCGATGCTCTCCAAGCTTATGGTAATATCAATTACATGTAATGGTTTATTGTTCTGGAAACTATCATTTAGAAAGGAACTTCATTTTCCCCTAACGGATGTTTTTCTGAGTTGTAATTTCATGAGGAAATGAAAATCTGGTAATGAGTTAACTTTGTGGGAATATGATGTTATTAACACGGTGTTCTTAAGACTTATTTGATCGTCAAGTTTTGATCTGTGAATTTTACACCTACAAGATGTCAATTTATGACACCAAACTAATAACCCTTTACAAGCACGATGTGGTTAGCAATACGATTAAATCGAATAACGAATATAATACAAAAGCGTTATGAATGGATACGGTTGTATAATTGATATGTTGATTTTTCAGTCACAAATTTGACATGAAATCTTATCCTCATCGGTAGTGATCCGATTGTGTTTGGGGGGTAATAGTATTGTACATTATAGCAACTGCATTTTGAGGAAACCCGAGAGTAATATCATATTACTCCGTCTTTGTTTATTACATCGTAATAGTGAAAATTACAGACCTGTTTGGTTTTTGTGGTTGCTCTGTTCCCTTCTTATGCAAACTTGGCTATCTAGATTGTCTTCAATACTTTTTTCTGTCTAATTATCTGCTGTGCAATTGGTAATCACACACATTCACACTATTATGAAGCTAACGCTGACTGCTATGTTCTGTCTAATCTGCTGCGTCGTTTGTAATGTAATGTTACATGGTGGAAGGACAGAAAATTTCGTTCTTCAGTGAAAAACATATAGAAAAATATTTAGACACGTGATAGACAGTTTGTGACTGAGCGTTCTAAATTCGGTTTTTAAGACAGTGATAGAACGAGTCATTGTCTTTGAGCATCACGCTGATTTTCCTTTTGTTACCAGGTCCATTTATGTTCTATTTAGATCACTGCACCAGATAAAAGTGAGTAAAAAAAAATAGATGAACAAATAATTTGGACACTCACGACTCTGTCCAGGGCATGATTGTCTGTAGAACCAAGGCATGGGGCTGGAACCATCTCCATTGTGTTTCTTTTTATTTTTTTCACCCACTTGGAAAGTAATAAAATAATAGCAAATGCTGTCATGAGCAAAGTTAACTTGCATAGAACGATAAAGGTAATGGAGCAAAAGAAGTGAGAGCCGTGGGGATTTAAGATTGGGTTGTTGCAGGCTGCGTATGGTTTCTTTAGATGCTTGCTTGTTAAGGATGCCCAAGTAAATGAAGGTACATTGAAATTGTCTTTGTCTTTTTGTGGATTATTTAATTGGATACGCCATTCGGAAGCATATGACCTAAGGTTGTTCAATGTGGCGTGGGGAAATTATACATTAGAAGGTAAATGGTTGACGTTAGAGATGAAATGATAAGTGCTCCAAAAATAGAGAATGAACGTTATGTTGGTAGAAATAGAGAACGGCATTATATGCGGTGATGCATATCATATACAGTGATGCAAATAGAGTATTAATGTAATGTTTACATAGAGAATGAAAATTAAGTAATAGAGGATGGATGTTTTGTATGCTTAACTTGCCGTTTTACTAAGGTCTAACGACACTATAATGGAGACATAACGTCTTCTTTTATGTGCACCACTTTGCATAACATTCATTTTTTATTTTAACTACTAAAAGTGTTATGCTCTATTTGCACCATTGGAAGGTTTTATCTTCTAATTGTGAATTCGATCCTAACGCTTGTCTTATAGCGTTTAAATTTCCCATTTAGTGGATAAACGATAGGGCCCAAAGATCTTGCGTACTATTTAACATTTCATCGTACTGTAATTATTGCTATATTAACCCTTTAGCACTCCGATTCTCGAGGTTTTAGTTACCTTCATGGAGTTGGTATTGCTATGGCTCTCTCTAACTTAGAGACAAGGCCTCTCACTTACATCTGAAAATTGAATATGAATTTTGTTCACTTTTTATATTAATTAATTACGGTTTGAAAATGTTAACTTGATATTTGAATTTTGTCCAATATTGTAATTAGCTATCTAAATTCATGCTAATTTTTCCAATTAACTATTTAAAATTTGTCTATTTTTATAACTAACAACCAAATTTGGGTATTATGAATGAGGGTGATTCTATGGTCTTTGACTTTTTTTTTTTTTTTGATAGAATTGGTTTATCTCAATCATTTATTTTCATGTTTTTAAATCTGAATTATTGAATTTAAAGTTCATTCAATTATTTAGATTTAAAGGTAAATAAATCAAAAGTGAGATAAATAAGAACATTGGTTTTGAAAAAAAAAAAAAAGATCATAAGAAAAATCCTATAAATGATATTGAAAAGTTTGTCGGTGATAAATTGAAAACTTTTAAATTTCAGATAATTAATTACAAAAACGAGCAAAATTTAAGTGCAGAATATAATATTAAACCAGATTCTTAAACTTATTAGAAACTTTACATTTAATAACCATAATATTATGAAAGTGGAAGCCTTGCTCTAGGCTTTCTATTATTGTTGTTATCATTTTGGCCTAAGAATATGTACTTGTTTATTTTATTACAACTAATTTCTATAAAGTCCCCAACTCCTTTATTTGCTCTGGAAACCCTTTTCCATAAGATAGTAGCGTCTTCACCTGCAACCTAAGGATATAAGCAAGTATCCTCTCAGCTCCTTCTCCACTTGCTGTAATAGCTTCAAATCTTCCCAAGCTTAGTAAAGTGTCAGTCAACACGTGAATTAAGTCGTTTCAATTTAAATGTTTTGACTATGACAGACAACAAACACCAGTCCATGACTTGCTTATTTTATTGATTGCGGCGCCCAAGCAAGCATCTTCACAAAAGAAATAGTATTCAATATGTCCCACCAACTAAAAATTCCTATTAAAAAAATAAATAAATCAATCAGCAAAACCCTTTTAGTGTCCCTATCCCCATTAGTCATCTACGCTAGAAAAAGAAGTTAGTCATCGCCCAAACGGGGTGAGTAGTGAGGGCAGTATAAAACCACTGCATACAGATACGTACTCATGTAACGCCATATATGACTTAATTATTCTAAATGCGACGATACAACACATCAAATTAATTCAATTTATTACACAACACGTATCCATCATAAAATAATCATGGAAAAGAAATGCATGAGCCATTCTGAAAATACAGACTCTTATATGTTTTTCCTAACAAATTTATGATCATCGTCTCTTATTGCAATGTTATGTCTCCAATTGTGCTAGAAGTCTACTCTTTTCATAAATTCTTAATGTTATATGAACTTGTTGTGATATCTAATTTGTGTTCTTCATCGTCCAATTTATGAGTAAAGCTTAGAAGGGTGTGGCCTAGGGTGAATTGAACTGTGGAATTTGTTGGGAATGCGTAGCCAAAGAGGGTTCTTAACTGATGTCTCAAGATCCTACTCGAGTCTTAATTCCGAGACTCCATCTTATCAAGCTTTAAATGTTATATTGTATAACATTACATTATAAGGTACATGATTTACTATATATTTATTGTACAATACATGTACATATCATAGGTTATCTAACATATAGTATAATATATATTATTTTATAGACTATATAGTATTTATGTATTTACTAAATATAACGAATTATAAATACATATGTTTGAATATATGCTTTATAGTATGATATATATAGTAGTATAGTATGGTATATTATGTTGTGTGCTCTATACTATGCATACGCCACAATACGTAATATATTATAGATATTATATAATATGTTGCAATTATACATCAAAATTGATATGTATTATATCATACATATCGCCATTCATTATGTGATATACTATGTCTTGTAACTAAATATAACATATCGCATGTCATACAACTATGTCCTTATACAACTATATGCTTTGATATATTTGAAAACGTATTATAAAGCATATGATATACTATAACGTTATTACATTTCGCCCAAAAAGGAAAAAGAAAAACATTATTACATTAAATGCTATGACATATGATGTTTACCTACAATTGTATTTGAGTCTTCAATATATTTTTTTTTCATTTATGTCTTCAATATTTTCAACTTTTATAAAAATAAAACTTCCTTTGATCCCATTAAATTTTTCATCTACCCTTAACATGTATCAGTGATTGATCTTGGGGTGGTGGATTAAAATGGCTAGGGTTATTCTCTCTCCCTTTCGTTTGCTTCCGCCTCCTTCCTCCAATATTTTCTTTCTTTCTCTACTTTGGCTCCTTCTCTTTATTTTTTAGGCTTTATTGGGTTTACCATAACGTGGATGGAACCTTCAGAGATAACTAATGTAATCTAAAGGTATTTGAAGCCTCAACCGGACCAAATCAATTTAGGTAATTTGAGCCAAAACTAAGTCTCATTCAATCAAGGTTATCAAACTCATGATTTTATCTAGAATTATTAGAGGGTCTGCAAACTCGAGACGTAAAAACGTAAATTTTTATAACTTATGTAAAATAGCTTTAAAAAATTATTGATATACTTGTAATAGTTATTCAAAACTTGAAATACATGATGGAAATAAAAAAAATGAAGAAATTAAGTTTTTTTTTTCCCATAAAATTTTTTAATACATATTCTAATATGTACGAAAGAAGGACAAATAAAATCGAAACTAAACTTTTACATCCCCCCCCCCTTTTTTTTAAAGCTATAAATTAAAACGAATTAAACATTTTGACTTATTTTAAGTTATTGAGAGTATAAAATAAAGTATATAGTTTTTTTTTATAAACTTTGTTTTTGGAACTGAAACTTAGATAAAAACTATAAACATAAAATAAAAAATTGAGAGAGAAAAAAAGAAAAAAAGAGGTAAAAAATTGGAATAGAATATGATAGATGTTATAATGCCCTAATAGTTGATGGCTTGTAAAAACCTAATTGTATTTTTTTTCGTTTAATTTTTTAGTCCATTCAACTCAGATATGTAAAATCGGTAAACTCAGTAAAAAACGTAAGTTTTTATATAAAAAAAGATTCTACACTCGAGCTAACTCGGAAGAGCCACCTAAAATCGTAAACTCGTTATAGACACCTAATTTTTGCCCCTATTTTATTTTTCAAATTAGGTTATAAGATCCTAAATTAGAAAAAGTTCAAAAAATAGAAAATTAAAGTAAGCCCTAATAAATGAAGAAGTTTAGAAAAAAATAGGAATTCTAGAAAAATATAAAAAAAATAGGAAAATAAGAAAAAATACAAAAAATAAGAAATTTCGAAAAAATACAAAAAAAAATAAGAAATTTGAAAAGTCACAAAATAAAATAGGGTATTTAGAAAATAATAAATTTTTAGGTTGTTTAAATAGAATATAATTTTAATTTCAATAGTTTTATAAAAGGCTGTTGGGTCTAGGTTTAGATTTAAACTTAGCTCAGGCTAATTTGGTCCATATGTGCAATTAATTACACATATGAATAAGGAAAAATTAATAGCTCAGCTGAATAAGTATCCGGATTTGATATTGCATATGACTTAGAGATCCTAGGTTCAATAGAAGGTACAAAATGTATCTTTTATTTTATTTTCTTAATTTATTGCTTTGTTATCACCACATCATTTGCCAACTCGCTTCTAAGTATGGTAGATACACTCCGACACATTAATACACGCGCAACTATGTATTTAGTATCACATATTGTCCAAGTTTGTCCAATCCAAAATTGGAAGAAAATCATATTGCATTTAATTTTTTCCATCCTTGACACGACCATAATACCTATAAATAGGAGTCTATTCTTCATTTTCAAAAGACAATGAAAACTTCGAAATACTTTAGAAAAAACAAAAGTCAAATTTGCCTCTCTCTAATACGGTTCCTCTTTCTCTAGGATAGCATTCCCTACGGTGTTTTTTTTTTTTAACGAAAACCATCACCATCAAATTTCTTGAACCGATACAAGCCAACTCTAAGTTGATCTAAGCTAAAGTGAGTCGACTGAGCCGATCTAAGTCGAAATAAGTCGACTTAAGCCGACCAAGCCGATCTAAGCCAAAGTGAGTCGACTCTAAGCTGACCTTTTTCTTCTTCTTTTTTTTCCATTCATTTGTTTATTTGTAAATATTATAAATGAGAAAAAGAAAAAAGAAAAAGAACGAAAAAGAAAAAAGAAAGAGAAGAAAAACAAAAAGAGAAAAAAAAGAAGCAAGGAAGTAGTCTATTTATTTATTTTAATAGAAATAGATAGATTAAGTATAAAATAAATAAGATAATATAATAAAAATAAAAATAAATAAATAGGTTAGTAAACAAAAATCGTTTTCACATTTAGAAAAATTAAGTTTTCTAAAAATAAATGAAAATAAATAGACCTTTTTTTCCAAGTTAAGACTATTTTAGAGTTTCCAAAAATAAAACACCAATTAAAACCCTTTAAAAGAATTTCCTTGGATAAATTGAATTGGGTAAAAACGTAAATGTGACCCTTTTTCAAAACTTAAAATCAAACCACTCACTAAAGTTTTTTACAAAAGAACTACGTGTGTCTGATCCCAAATAATAAGTACGTAAGCACTTATACACAAGTATGGGGCGACTTAAAATATGGAAAGTTTTATTTTTCTCATTTTTAGATATTTATGTAAATTAATCAATTTAATTGCACGTATCATAATTAGATGCTTTTAGAAATTAAAGGGTATATTTGAAAAACAAAATCAAATTCGGAAAGTTAAAAAGTGGTACCCGTTTAGGGTTTAATAAACTAACCTCCAGACCTAAATCTCTGGTTTTCAATAAAACCGTTTTACAATTTTTTTTTAATTAATAAATCGGTAGCTAAGTCATAGCTAATCCACTCAATTGGTTATAACTTCCCTTTTTTGGGACTTCGGTTGAGTGATAACTTCAATCCCTTTTTAAATTGAAAAAATGGTTTTTTTTTAAACCCTAATCGAGGGCTAGTATGAAACGGGTAGGGGTTTAATATCGATCGGCTTAGAGAAGACCTAATTTTATAAAAAGAACTAGGAGAGTGAAAAATCAGGCTCAACAGCTTGGTGACTCCACTGGAGACTATCAAGAGGACTAATCACTTAAAAACATTTCGAAATTAAAATCGCTTTTCAAATTACTCACATTGTTTGGTTATTTATTTATTTCTTTATATATTGATTTGTTTGCTTTGTGTACATATTTGTTTTAATTAGCATATTTATTTTAGTAAGTAGGAGATTTATTTTACTACATCATAAATGCATGATAGATAAGGTCGAACCTGAGCCGTCATAGGACCTTAAGATGGAGAGCCGTTGTGTAAAGTCTCGGACGTAGTGGGGCAACCATCGTTCGGAGCCGATTAGGCTACCCCACTTAAACTTCGATGTAACCAAAGAACCGTTTCTTTGTAAACGTATGAGGTCACAGAGTTTAAGAACCATTAGAACTCACTTGTCTTGCATTATACTTCATAGGGTCAACAAATAATTAACAAAACAGAAATGTTACATAAAAAAAGAAAAAATGATGAATATTCTGAAGTTTTTCCTTGTATCCTTCTTAGAATTGATGTACATAGGAGGTCTTATATATTTTTTTCTTCTTGTAATTAGCTTTTCCCTTGTAATTTATGCTTTCTTTGTAATGTTTCAGAAATGGCCAACTCATCAAACACTAGGGTTCTCGCCAAAGAGATTCATATCGACAAACCTACAAACCCAAAGCCTATACTCAACCAGTAGTTTTAAACCTTCAATCTAAGAGAGCAACAGTTCATTACCAACAAAATTAGACCGATACTCTCACTAACTAAAATGAAGGTTAACATCATGTTAGTAAGGGCCTTAGTTCATTTCCGGAAGCCCAAAGAAGTGGCTTTCCAATTTGCACCACATCTAATTAGCCTAACTCTAAAGGAGTACACCCAACTACTCCAACCTCCTCCTTTGCATAAAATATACGTCTCGGAACTCAGCTTTGGCCCAACATATATCTTCTCAAGATTCTTAGGGTTCCGTAAGAATGAGATAGATGAGGCCTTGAACGACTGCAATAAATACGCCATCAAGATATGGGATTTAGTCCATTAGTTCTAGAATGAGCCCAACTCTAACAATCAAGCATTGTTTTTTAGTAAATGGAGAGAAAACCAAATCAAAGCCTATGTGCTAGCTGTGTTTGTTACTATCTTGTTCCCAAGTTGGTCTCTTCTTATACACTTTGGGGTAACAGAGGTAGTGGCTCAATTTTGGGAAGGTAAATCTTATATTCCTATCCTACTTGCTAAGCAGATAAGGAATATTAATTTCCTTAAGGAAAGGGGTTGCGGAGATCTCAAGTCAAGCATGACACTATTAATGGTTTGGTTCGTCAGTTACATTAAGTGCTTTGGGTTGGATTTAATTAGGTGGGCATTCGCAAATAAGGTTAACCTTATTGATTATTTCACCAATAAGATCAAATTACCAGAAGATATCTCTATCCTTCTCTAGATAGAGGTTCTACAAGATTTTCGAGTAGAAGACATACTGTGGACTGGCAGGTAAAGCAACTACACTAGGGTCATATTGATATACAAGAATTATCATGCTATACCACTGATCGGGATGAGTTGGTGTACAGGTTACTATCCAAGCAATATGGTAAGACAATTTGAAGGGGACATAGTTCACAAATCTTCATTGGAAACATTCACTCTTAATCTCGAAGAGCTTCACTCCACAGAAAAGGTATCCAAACTTCACAAGATCAAAGCTTGGTGGGACACTAAGACCATAAGCCCAAACATCGATCTGAGTGAGTTCATAGGAGAAATGGACAAACACCGGGTTACCAAAGAGTATTTATATAATCAACTTCATAAGGTAGGCGTGATGCGATATTAGGCACTAGAAGTCCTTTAAACCTCCCTTGTACGCCCTAACTCTGAAATGGTAACCTATATAGACCAAATGAAAGCACGTATAGAGATCCTCTATGATGAGAAAGATAAATGGGTAAACCTATGCCGAGAATCTAGACAAAGGTCACACGCCTTGGAACATCAGTTAAAGATGACTTAGAAGAAAATTCAAGAGTTTGAAGAAGCAGCTAAGCATACCCAAAAGAAGAAAAAAATGTCATCTGGCCCACAAAAAAAAGAGGAAATTAGCATAGATAGATTTGTACCTTTTTCTTTCTTTCATGTAATAAGATTCCGGGAATCCAAAAATAATGAATAACTTGCCGTTCTGTTAATCATTTGACGATCCTCTCCTTTTCATTCGTGTAATTCTCTTGCATTTCATTCATTTGTATCCCTTTTTAAAATATCCCTATGCTAACTTGTTGAGAAGAGGTTTTCGCCAAGTTGCTAAGAAAGCTCCTAAACGTCAAACCTTTTAGAGAAGCCCTATCAAAACTCGTTCTCAAATTAGAATGGTCAACCAAGGAAACAACAACAATAATGGCAATAGCAACCCTGAGGTTATTGACTCTACGTAGTTGAAATTCCAATCTTTGGAACGAACAATGAGAAATATGGTAGATCAACTGAGCTTTCTTGTTGATAGCATCTCTTTGCTTAGGTCTACAGCTCCATCAAATGAAGAGCACTCTAAAGCTCAATATAGAAAGAATACTGAAGCCCTATCTCTTGAAACAAAAGAAGCTTTCCCTAAAGGTAATCAAAGCTTTAAATCCTTTGAAACTAAAAGGGTATTTCTAAAGGCAACCTAACCTTTGAGCCAAATACTTACTCATTCCCAATCAACCGAAAGCTTAAAGTTAACCAAGATAAATTGAAGGAGCTTGAAGAGTGGTTGACTTGATAGATCACCGAAAAAATGAAAACACTCGAGAGATTTGATGGATTTGAGCACGTTGGAATAACAAACTTCTTTGCTTACGATTATGGAAGCTTCTCAAAAAAATTCAAAGTACCTGATTTTGAAAAATACAATGGGATTGGATGCCCAAGCTACACACCCGGCTGTATGTACGTAAGATGGGCAAGTATGCACAGTATGATTAACTCATGGTCCAAACCTTTCAGTATATGACACTTTCATCAATTAATTTTATAAAACGTATTTATTTTACATTTCACTCTAATTCTAGCTATTTTTAAGGTAAAAAAATACAATAAATATTAAAAATACTTAAATTAAGAATATGGCTACATAGCATTCAAATATATATCATACGTATCTTACACAAAAATTTGAAGTGAGAAACTACATTATTTAATATATTTATTTTGAAAATTAAAATTCGAATAAGTAGTAACTTTCTTAAGTAAGTACCTAAAATATTATAAATTTTTGCAAAAATAAAAATTATCATACAAAAGCATATCTAAAATAACATAAATGTAATTTTATTTTTCAAAATTTTTGGGTTGATTTAATAATTTTTAAAATTAAATGAAAAACAAGGTAGAAGTTTGACCTACTTATTCTTCGGAGCTTCGATGGCCAACGGTAGAAGGGGTAGATGATATAGGCGTTGGATAGACTAGTGGTGGCTGGAAGGGTTTGTTGTCAGGTGGTTGTGTAGGTTGGATACAATTGTAGCTCAATAGGTTCCTTTATTTTTCTTTTTATTTTTTTTTTCCAAAATTTTCTTTTGGTTGTTTTGGACTCTAAAATGGCCAAACCTAAAATATATGAGATAAGTTAGTATTTATAGGGTTAAGGGCAACTAAGATGTCACATTTTCACAAAAATCACTTTTGACTCACCTAATCTATGCCTACTTGATTGCCACGATTGAAGTCCACAATTTTCTAACTAATTTCTTGAATTGTTAGATAGATTTTGCTATTATTTTAGTGTAATTAAAGTATTTTAGGTATATTATGTTAGTATTTAGCTATTTTATTAATATGCGAGTATATATCCTAAGTATATATGATGTGTAACATGTATTTGTACTCAGAAATATATTTCTAACATATCTTTTATTTTTGAGGATATATCTTATTTTTATGAGCTTATTGCATATTATATATAGTTATGAAATTTTGGGTTAATTTAAGAGTATAATTATTATATATACCGGGTATACTAATAAAAATATGTATATACTCATATAGTATATTACACTATATTATTTTATTTTATAGCTTAATTATCTTATCTTTGAGTCCCTATTGTATTTCGAGCTCGATTTTAGGGCTTTCGATCATTTTTGTATTATGTTGAGTAATTATACTTCTAAGAGCAAAATTAGGGTTTTGAATTATATTTTTAAAATAAAACTTCATTAGGTTACTTTAACTAAATTTTATATTTTAATCATAAAGTTTGAGTTTAATCAAATAACTTTTCCCTAAAGTCCCTAAATTTAGATTTGGTTGTGTTAAATACGATTTCAAGGGCTTAAACTTGCTTGTGGCTAAATTAAAATCGATTTGTATGATTGGTTTTAATTTGCTTATTTTCCTAATAATATTGTGTAACAACTTAAAGTTTTTAAATTTTGAAAAGAAAATTCATTTTTTTTTATAATTGTAATTGAGGGTTTACATTTAATAAGTATAAAGTTTAACACAAATCAACTTAACAACAAAAAATCAAAATTTACGCTCTAGAAAGTCTAAATGAGATGCTGTTTGAAGCTACACTTTACTTAAATTGATTTGGTTTCATGAATTTAGAAATGAGTAAACTCGATCGAGCTTCAAAAATTTATTTTTAATAAATTTGAGTGCTTTTGAATTGAAATCTCAAGATTTATTATATAGCGTATACATATTTTACCCTTAAAAATTATTTTTGACAATGCAAAATTAATTTTCACTTTAGAAACACCATTTTTCACCTCTAAGAAGTCTTCTCATTCCATTTTTTAATTTTGAATTTTTTTATTATTATTCCCTTTTCTTTTCAACTTTTCTTTTTTTTTTCTCTCTCATTTTTAGGATTTCTCTCTTATTTATGCAATTTTCTTTTTTCTTTCAATTTTTTGGATTATTGATGAAAAAATGTTTTATAATGGGGTAATAGGATGTCTATACTCTCCCATTATAGAGTTATCACCAATATTAGCCATTAATATAACTTGTAACTATAATAATACATAAAGGCATTTAATACCACTAAACAGTATAATTATAGTTTTCTTCCACCAAATTAAACCGTATAACCAGAAGGCCAACCTGTACCATAGCAACCGACTAGTCAATGCCTAACCTGCTTGCACGTGGTGGTTCAATACCTAATCCATATGATCACATCATCCATGACTACCACTTCTAGTACCTTTGTACTCCCAATATTCTTAACCTAAGCACACTCACAATCAATGAAGCAATATTTTTTTTAAGTTTATTTTTCATATCTAATGTAAGCCCCAAAGCTAAACCAATTGACCGTAGGATTGAACTTAGAACTTAAGTTTTGGACAATCGGTTAAGGAATCCGATCAAACCCCAAATTATAAACTATTGAAAAAAATATTAGTAAAACTGACCTCGTAAACTTGAATTTAAGAAAATAAGTAATAAAATAGGATACCGTAAAATTTCAAATTTTAAGCCTAATAAGTACTAATTACTGAAAATGCAAAAAGTATAATCAAATAACTAATAAATTACTAAAGATAGATTATATGTATACTAAAAATTTTAGAATAACTAAAATAATAATTAGGAATATTCACGTATACCCCACATGTATTTACATATAGATAAAAATACGCGAAATTACCTAAATTGACCAAAAACTAAGTAAATAATTAAAGAAAATTATAAATTAATTATGGAAAAATCAGAAAAAATCGGAAGAGGATAAGATGAATCAAGATCAGGTCGTGGCATGTCAGGATAAGCAAAAGAAAAATCAACCAATAAAATTTGGACAATATAAAAGTCAAAAATCAAGGAAAATGGGCAAAGTCTTGTCAAATTAATGCATAATAATTACAAAAATTGTCTATAAATAGTAAGAAAAATTCAGATGCTCATTTGGCCAAATATAAATCAGAGAAAATTAGAGAGAGGCAAAAATTGAGAGGAAAATTCGGTTTAGAAAAAAATTAGAAAAAACTATGCAATTAGGGCCTTTAATGGGAACCCCGACCAGACGAGCAGCGCCCAGGCCGGAGACAAGGCCACGACGGCCAGTGGTGTTACGCCCCGAAGTCGCAGAGTCGCAACAGTCCCACCGTGTAAACCATTCTATGATAGTAACCGGCCTCACAGTGCCTACCATAGACATGACCTACACAAGGCGTCGACGACTCCTTACTTTGAAGTAAACAATCCGATTAACAATTAAACTACAATTATGATAAATAGTACAAATTTCTAATAACATGTACAATATTATATATATATATATATATATAAGTCCACAGAGCTTCCCAGAAAGTTTTACATAAGATAACAGTTCACTATATTACAGAATAACTACTAGTTTTCATTCCTAATTACATGGTCACTTTAAGTACACATTATACTAAGTAACTTGATCCTCACACCCTTGGCTTCTAACAGACTAACCTCTGGGTAGTTGTAGGGTGGCATAGTACTTTGAGTGTTCAGAAATCAGAACCTGCAGAAAGATCTATAAGAGTATAAGCAACTACAGCTCAGTAAGTTGAATTGGAGACTCATGAATGCATACAAGCACAAACAGGGTTATCAAACAATTATTTTTATGCAATGCAACAATCAAGTGTCATCGCACAACGTAGTCCGGTCCGTTGTGAAATCAGAGAAATTTCACCCACTCCAATCCGGGTTGAGGAGTTTCCATGTTATACAGCAGCTCACAACCAAACCCAGGCTTGTGCAATGGAGACCTCGCTCCTCCCGCGACTACCTTCGAACCATTGACTTCACCCTCGCCACAACCTCCTCTCTTGTCACTTAGTTCGACTAAGGATGAAGAAGGGACCATTTTGCAATCCTGCGCTATCCCTTTCGAAGGGGTCGGTATTTGGTTGGAAAATCTTATAATCCTCTAACGGGTTGCAATGCATGACATTATTAATTATTTGGGGTCGACTAATATTAAATTCCGTTTAGGGTGGTCAAACAATTTCATACCAATTCAATCAGTCACTCACAATACAAATTCAGCAGGAATTCAGATACATCAAATACATGCGTAAACTACTTACAATCACAATCATATACAAGCCTAAGTCTCCTAGTACTACACAACTAGTACTCTATTACAATAAGCAATAACCCAACTTACTTGGATTTACTCGATCGTCGATCTTTTAATCGCAAGCTAATTTTGTCTCTAGATGTCCTATAATACAAATAGGTCTTTTTAGTACTTAAAATTTACGGTTTCATATTCTAAGTTATATTTTAATTCATTTTTATCCGTGTATGCCCATTATGTCCTAATGATTCGTATACTCTATTTCAGTGTTCAAATCCTAAATGAGATTTTAAACTTTGATTTCTAAGCCTGAAATATGCTCGAATCCTAATGTGAAATTAATCACATTAAGCTCGAGTGTCCAAATATCCTATTGGGTCGTAATTTGGTATTCTAATTTATTCGGTACACGCTAACCCTAATTGCGGTATTGGATTTATTCCCGATGTGTAAAAATCTTACATTTTGAGACTTTTTCTTAAGATTAAATGTTATTTTCAGATTTATTATTTTTTCTTATTTCTATTATAATATTATCTAAATAACTCTATTTTTTTAGATTTATTAATTTACAATACCACATATTTGCTAAATTCTTATATTAATTACCTAATCTCCCTAATTAACCATACTTAATACTCCAAAGGCTAGAATTAAGGTTCCCCATCATAGATTAACATCCCTAAACATCTAATTAAGATCTAAATCAGTAATTAACATCTTAATCACCTAATTAACCCCAAATCACCCAATTTTTCCATCATTTTAGGGCTAAAAATTAACTTAAAAATTTAGAAAATTAATTTAAAAAAAATGGCTTTATAGCGCTGTTCTACATCATATGAGCATCCTACAGAAAAATTTGAGCTCCAAACTACACTCTTAAGCCTATTTATTTTCAGTTCTAATCATGCTCGATTTTGATCAATTTGTTAAGAATCTCATAATTGCAGATGTAATTAGATTAAATCAATATTTTTCCCTAAATCTACATACAATAAAACCTCAGAATAACAAGTTTCATAATTTTCTAGGTAAAATAACTAATTTTACAAAATTATTCAAAATCGGGTCATTTAAGAGACTAACCGGTCCAAGGCTTTCTGGCCATCCAAGCCCGATCCAAGGTTGTCGGCTGGTCCAGACGGTGGTTCTAGTGTAGGGTGGTGGTGGTGGTTCGGTCCCAGGTGGTAGTGAGTGGTGGTTTTGATAATTAAAGTGATATAAATATTAGAAGTGTAATATATACATAAAAGGTAATAATACATAATAGGTAATTATGGAAATATAATAAATAGGAAATATTATAATAAAAATTGATATTGTGATAATAATAAAAATGTACAATACATCTGATAGGAAATTTAAATTTATGTAATTATATGAAAAATGTAAAAATTTCTCAAATTAAGAGTGAATTTGGTACACTAATAACGATATAAGTGTACCGGGTGAAATAAAATACTGACTAGGGGTAATGATGGTATTTAGGAGATCGGGAAATAATGTGATTAATTTCACATTATGGGTTGAAATGAATTTCTAGGATTAGAATATAAACGCGACTTAGAAAATTGAACTAGATCCTAATTTAGAAATCAATGCAGAAACCGATGCAGAAACCGAACTCGAACCAAATCCTAAACCTAGAATAATTGTAAAAGACTCTAGATAATTAGGTATCTTAAACCCTAAATAAAACATAACAATACGCGTTATAGGATAAAACGATCCTATAATAGTTATATGAAAAACTGAAACTACGTTTGTGTTATAGGGATGATCGGCGATGGCCTGAGCAAATCGGACCTCGAGTGAGTGAGCGAGGAGTCAAGGTAAGTTGGGATTGATATGATGCTATATTTTGGAGGCTTAGGATTATGCTTGGTTGTACTTGTTAGATAGTTGGATGTGTGCATGTGCTTGATTATGGGTGATGCTATGATTTTGTTTGTTGCTCTAGCATGTATTGTATGAATTGTATGAAATGATTGATCACCCTAAACTGGACTTAATCAAATATATGACCAGTAATCATAATCGGATATGCATGGCAACCCATTAGGGGAACTTAGACTCTCCGGCCAAATACCGACCCCTTGAAAGGGATAGCTCAGGATTGCAAAATGGTCCCTTCTTCATCCTTAGTCGAACTAAGTGACAGGAGAGGAGGTCGCAACGAGGGTGAAGTCAGTGGTTCGAAGGTAGTTGCGGGAGGAGTAAGGTCTCCATTGCACAAGCCTGGGTTTGGTCGTGAGCTGCTTTGGATTAATGGCAACTCCTCAACTCGGATTAGAGCGGGCGAAATTTCTCTAATCTCACAACGGGCCGGACAACGTCGTACGATGGCATTTGTTTGCACATGCATTGCACCTAATCAGTTGATCGAAAACCTTGTTGTGTTTGTAGTATAGTTTTAAGGCTTCCATCCTAACTTACTAAGCTGTGGTTGCTCACATCCTTATAGACGTCGTGCAGGTGCTAGCTAGGAAGCGGCAAACAACTACTCTGAAGCTAGCAACTGCTGGATCCTAGGGAGTGAGGAAAAATATTTGAAGAACAAACATATATTCTTAAGGTCTAAGTTTTATTTTAGAATTATTTTTTTTTCATTTTTGAAGGATGTAATAACTTAATTATAGTATATATATATAAATTTTCTCACTTTCTTAGATAAATGCTTTATCTAAATTACAAACTGTTTACTTCAAAGCGGGTTAGTCGTGGACGCCTTGTGTAGATCAGGTCTAAGATAGCGGTTGTAAGGCCAACTTCTATCTTAGGATGGTTTACACGGCTAGGCTGTTACAACTCGTCCGCTTCGGGGCGTGACATCTAACCTACAAATTTAGCTAATAAGAAATGGTAAGAAACTTATGTGTTTTGCTTGTTCTAAGTATATTACTTAGTGATTTTCTATAGGTTGATCGAATGTAATAGTGAAGAAGTTGGTAACTCCTTAATTAGGTTGAATAAATGAAAAGTTGTTAACTTAATTTGACTTATGTCAACTATATTGAGGTTTTATTGGCCTAAATTAGAGTGTAATTGCCTATTTTGATTTTGATTCCTTCTTCCTAACTAATCTTCCAAAACTAATACTTAGATTAGTAATCTAAGATTTCATTAGACATAAATGCTGGATGAATCAAGGTTTTCTCTAAATTGTTTGTCTAATCAAAAGGGTACCCCTAAATCCTTAAGATCCTAAACCATATTCTTTCATTATATGGAAATTTACTACTTGTATTATTGTTTCTTAGAAATCTTTACCTTGCTTTAATTTTCTACAATTGAAGGAGGTTTGTTATGTAAATTTCTTATCCCTCATGTCAAATAAAAAAATCCTTTATTTTAGCACCATTTAGTGCTTTAGATTAATCTAATTCAGGAATTCCCATCTTTGGTCTTAGGATTTTGGGTGAATCTAACTATTATGGGTCCTGGTGATAGTTGATATCATTGTTATGACTCATGGGTAAGGTTTGTCAACTGTATGTGATAGTATACACCCCTTCCCCCCCCCAATGGTGTTTCCATTGAGGGTTTTGCAACTAGAGGTGAGCGTGGTTAGGTTCGATACGGTTTGCTCACTTTTTACCGAACCGAACTGAATATAATATAATAGTTCTTTTTTTTTTTTTGAAATCGAACCTAATCATATGATTCAGTTTGTAACTTTTTTGAACTTAATTAAAACTGGTTTGGTTCAGTTAGAATCATTTATATCAAATTTTCAATAAGCTATTCTATCTCCAACAACATATTTTCCTTTCTATTGAACTTTCATATATTTCTAATAAATTTATCATGTATAATGATACTTAGTAAAAATTGCACAAGATCTTAACAAACTTAAGTTAATTGAATGAGAATAAGAGATTCTATTTTAATAAATAAATAATTAGGAGAGAGAATTAGAGTTATTTATCAAAAAGTGATAAGAAGAAAATAAAAGAGACACATTAAAGATTGAAAAAGAAATGAGAAACACATAAAAAGCAATAATGTGAGACTCTTGATTTGAAAACATATAAGAAAATAATAATTTAAAAAAGAAAAATTTCTAAATGTGAAATTTTAGAAAGAACTCACTCAACTTAATTTTAATAATTTAACTAAAAATAAAATAAAGAAGAAGAAGATATGAAAAATTTGATGAAATCCATAAAAATTGATGGAAAAAAAAAATAAAACAATTACATGAAATTATTTTTATTTAATAAAACGGTTTAGTTTGATTTGAAACAGTTTAGTTCGGTTTACTTTTTCGAATCGAACACTGAATCACAAATCGTTTATATATAACCCAATAAAACTGTTACTAAATAATTCGTTAAAAAAAAAACATTTTTCAGTTCGGTTTGTGGTTTGATCCATAATTCGTGATTTTTATGCCCAACCCTTCTTTCAGTGCTTAAGTTAGCAAGGAAAGTATTTGAGTTCTAAAAAGTGTAAGAGTTAATGAATTGTAAGAGTTCCCAAGAGGTTCCAAAGTCTTCTTACTTGGTGCCTTCCTTCCTATTTATAGGTTAAGGGGGTTGACCTATTTAAACATGTGATAAGAGAAGAATGGATGGGATGAAGTCCAAGGTGGTACTTTTGTTAGTACAAGAAAAGACTTCTACCCTTCTATTGATTGGTAGAAGTTTGGGAGATGGGCTTGTCTCATCGGTAAGGGTAATCACCATAGCCTGGTGGCTACTTTGTAAGCGATATGTTAGGTAATCATTGAGCATTTAATGAGAAGAGAGAAAGAAACAAAAAGGGAAATGAGCTTGGTTGTATTAGATAACGAGCTTCTTAAAGGTTGTCTCGAGTTGGAGGTGAACTGTTACGCCCCGAAATCGCAAAATCGCAATAGCCCCGCCGTGTAAATCATTCTATGATAGTAACTGGCTTCACAGTGCCTACTATAGACATGATCTACACAAGGCGTCGACGACTCCTTGCTTTGAAGTAAACAGTCCGATTAAAAGTTGAACTACAATTATGATAAATAATACAAATTTCTAATAAACATGTATAATTATATATAAGTCCACAGAGCTTCCCAAGAAGTTTTACATAAACATAACAGTTCACTAGATTACATAATAACTATCAGTCTTTCATCCTTAACTACAAGGTCGCTTTAGTTACACATTATACTAAGTAACTTGATCTTCACACCTTTGGCTTCAAACGGACTAACCTCTGGATAATTGTAGGGCAGCATAGTACTTGAAGTGTTCAGAAATCAGAACCTGCAAAAAGATCTATAAGGGTATGAGCAACTATAGCTCAGTAAGTTGAATTAGAGATTCATGAATGCATACAAGCACAAACAGGGTTATCAAGCAATTATTTTCATGCAATGCAACAATCAAGTATCATCGCACAACATAGTCTGGTCCGTTGTGAAATTAGAGAAATTTTATCCGCTCCAATCCGGGTTAAAGAGTTTCCATATTATGCAGTAGCTCACAACCAAACCCAGGCTTGTGCAATGGAGACCTCGCTCCTCCTGCGACTACCTTCGAACCATTGACTTCACCTTCGCCGTGCCCTCCTCTCTAGTCATTTAGTTCAACTAAGGATGAAGAAGGGACCATTTTGCAATCCTGCGCTAACCCTTTCGAAGGGGTCGGTATTTGGTTGGAGAATCCTATGATCCCCTAACGGGTTACAATGCATGACATTTTCGGTTATTAAGGTCGAATAAGATTAAATTTTATTTTAGGTATTCAAACAATTTCATACTAATTCAATCAATCACAAAATCACTCACATCATAAATTCAGCACGAATTCAGATACATCAAACACATGCGTAAACTACTTATAATCACAATCATAAACAAGCCTAAGTCTCTGAGTACCATAAAACTAGTACTCTATTATAATAAGCAATAACCAACGTAATTGGAATTGTTCGATCGCTCGATCCCCTAGTTGCAAGCTGATTTGTCTCTGGGTGTCCTATGTTACAAATAGGACTTTTTAGTACTTATACTTTATGGATTCATATTCAAAGTTATATTTTAACTTATTTTTTTCGTGTATACCTATTACGTACTAATGATTCGTTGTACTCTATTTCGGGGTTTGAATCCTAAATTAGATTTTAATTTTGATTTCTAAGCCTTAAATATATTCGAATCCTAATGTGACATTAATCACATTAAGCTCGAGTATTCAAATATCTTATCGGGTCTTAATTCAGTATTTTAAACTATTTGGTACATACTAACCCTAATTGAGGTATTGGATTTATTCTCGATATAAGAAAATCTTACATTTTGAGACATTTACTTAAAATTAAATGTTATTTCAGATTTATTATTTTTCTGATTTCTATTATAATATTATCTGAATAACCCTAATTTTTTTAGATTTATAAATTTTTTATTTCACATATTACTAATTTCTTACGTTAACTACCTAATTTCTTACATTAATTACCTAATTTCTTAAATTAACCATACTTAATACTCCAAAGAATAGGTTAGGTTTCCACATCAGAGATTAGCATCCCTAAACATCTAATTACTATCTAAATCAATAATTAGTAACTTAATCACCTAATTAACCCAAAATCACCCAATTTTTCCATCATTTTAGGGCTAAAAATTAACTTGAAAATTTCAAAAAATAATTTTAAAAAATGGCTTCATAGCATTGTTTTATATCACATGAGCATCCTACAGAAAAAAAAAAATTGAGCTCCAAATTACACTCCTAAGCCTATTTATTTTTTGTTCTAATCATGCTCAGTTTTGAACAATTTGTTAAGAACCCTATATTTTTAGACGCAATTAAACTAAATCACTATTTTTTCCTAAATCTACATATAATAAAACCTCAGAATAACAAGTTTCATAATTTTCTAGGCAAAATAACTAATTTTACAAAATTATTCAAAATCGGGAAATTTAAGGGACTAACTAGTTCAAAGCTTTCTGGCCATCCAAATCCGGTCTAAGCTTGTCGGCCGGCCTAGACGGTGGCTTTAGAGTGGGGTAGTGGTGGTGGCTCGGTCCCGGGTGGTGGTGGTGGTGGCTCGGTCCCAGGTGATAGTGGTGGTGGTGGTGGTGGTGAGGGTGGGTTTCGCTCACTATCTGAATCTACACAGTTTCCTTCTTTTTTTTTCTGAATTTTCTCTCGAATTTTTTAGATTTCCATGTTAACCGATCACTCTAAACCTTCTGTTCTAAGTTCAATCCGATAGTCACTTGGCTTAACTTTATGATTTACATGAACTCTCTCCTAATTGCCAAGAGGTAGAGCTTAAAGATCATAGGAAAGGACTTCCCTAGTACTTGAGGTTCGACCCAAGTTGGGCGGATAAGGCTAGAATGTGCATTGAGCTAGCCATCATATATATTGAGAGGAATCTTCAGTTACGTTGGCCTTAGGCTTGGGCCTCCAAAGCCTTAAGTTGAAGGATGATCATCAATAGGTCCTATAAATTTTAAGATTTTGCATACATACCGATTTATAATTCACGCTTAGTCCTTTCTTTTCTCGTAACATAAGAAAAATCATCTTATGTCATGTTTAGTATGTAGGAATGGAATGGAATGGAATAGAATGAGGAGCGAAACGATAAATCCTTTCTCGTATTTAGAAATATCCATGAAATGGAATGAAATTAATATATATATATAGTAGTATTTGTCAAAAATACTATCAATTTTGAATATTATGATTAAATTGAAGGTTAAATAAGTAATTTGATTAATAATAATAAATGTGGAAGGAATTGAATCGTAATTCCACATTCTCAAAGATAGAATCAAATTCTTCTTTGAAACTGAAATCGCTGATTCCATGGAATTGCGATTTCAACTTCTAACTCGGAATCACGATTCTATTTTAGATTATTCTAGTGTACCGAACATGATATTAGTGTAGTTAATAAAAACGAGCTTGAGGCAACATTTATTGAACTAAGTATATGTGCCAAGTGAGTCTATTATCAATATATTCTTTATATATTTCCTTTTATTCTTCTCTTTGTTTTGTTTTTAACATTCCATTTTAATTTTTCAGTTTAGTAATTTACTTGTAAACGATAATCAAAATGACTTTGTCCAATGGTCCTTATCGATTTTAATATTCATGGGCACTTAGTACATGTTATGTTTAAAATGATCCTATCTAGTATGGTCTTCATCATTTTTATTTCTAGTACATTCTTAATACATGTAATGTCATATTCATTTATTCAATTTTATTTTATGGTCCTAAGGAAAAACAAACACAAGGTCCTTATAATAGATTTAGTGAAAGAACCAGCATGTGATATACAAGACTATGGGTATAGTTAAATTATGAAGCAAAAGGATGTCTGTGAAGAATTTTTTCACCATGTGGTGCAAGATTAAGATAAAGAATAAGTCTATCGTATCTAAGATTTCGATATGCAAGCAACTTGATATGAGTTACATAACTGTATATTTCCAAATTCATCTAGCAAGTCTTAACTAGGAAAAAAGGATCGAGCAGACATGAAATTATATATGCTTAATCTTAAGCCGTACATCCATGTAGTCTTTGGAAGAAACTAAATCTCAAAAAAACTGAAATGTAGGAAAGTAGGAAGGGAAAATACATCAAGGGGTACATGGTAAGCATCATCATTCTTGGTAAATGATTTTGATTTTAGCTCTATGGCTAAAATCTTTTGTGACCTTACTAAGACTTTACTTACCTTACATCATAGGTTTTACCAAAGTTATTATCGCACAACTCTTCTTCCCATATATGATAGCCATCCATAAAACTAAACTGTACTACGTTCATTACATCTCTAAAACCACTTAATGAGTGAAGGAGGATTGCATCACCAGGGAGAATGGCCTCATAAAGTAATACATTTGCAAGCTTGACATTATGTCCAACACGAAACCTAGGATATGGGTCTTTTCTACTAATACACCATTTACTTATCTCTTATCTTTTCAATATGGGATTTTCTTATTCACACTTATATCCCAACAAATACAATGATCTATTCACCGATGTGATCCCCTTGATTGTTTTCGTTTTCATCAAGTCACCAACATGCCTATGGTAATTCTAAGTTTTTCTTCAATTTGTTTTTAATATTTGTAATTTGTAAATTTACTATATTTCGATTAGAAATTTGATTTCTTTTTTTCAATGAGAAATAATATTTTAGTTGAAAAACGTTTAATGAAGAAGAATGGACACAATATTTCATTTTTAAAATATGTATAATAATAAAAAAAAAAAGAATTTCTAATTTTTAACAAAATAAATTGCTGATCACGACAATCATCTTATTACAGTATAAATTTGACAGGTGCTCGCCGGAACAAGCTTATTTATTATTGCCACTAGTTTGTTGCATGTTTTATTTGATACATATCAAATGAGCAGAGTGAGCTTTTTATATTAGAGAGCATCTCTTTGCATCGGATCTCTTGCGAAAAGGATTCCATTGCATTGCCTTTAAATAATGAGCCTTTTACAGTAGGCAATTGCAGCGAGTTCGTTAACTGCAATATTAACCCCATTACAATGAATTTCGGGAACCATCCCGATTCGCCACAAAATTTTTAATTTTTTGTTGTGTTGATATGCGGTTATTTGTTCGGTAATTAACCGTCAAAATAATATTTTATTTAACTATAGAATCGATATAATGTATTTCGAAAAACATGAAATGAAATGGATGAATTATTTCTCAATAACCCTAGATGTATTAGTTGTTAGTATCTACTAAATTAAGGCAATGCTAAAGACGTAGACGTGATTGCCATACAAGATTAAACGTTTCACGTCTGTTAGAGGAAGTAAAATCACTTTAGTTTAAATGTATGGTAACAAGAAGTCACAACTCACAAGGATTTCATTTTATCAAAATAAATCCACAAACTATAATAATGCCATGTGGAGTCAAAAACTGTAGTGACCAAGGCAAAAATGTTTTTTTTCCCAATACATGTAATTGAATGAGAAATAGAACATATCCAGTTGAGGTTTTCATCATAACTGCTCAATAACTTTCCTTATTCCAATGGAAGATAAAGACCCTAAAACTTGGTCTCAACATGTTAAGTGGAAAAACCTTTGGAAGAGCTTAGTTGTGTTGAAAACACCAACTAATCTCCATAAATACGCCCATATCCTTTTGCAATAACTAAAATTTGTGGTTCATTCGTTATTCACATCCTATACTAAGATATCCATACCCCCCCCCAACCTGTTTTTGTTATTGATCATAATAATCATGGTGAGCTTTTCTTATTTTGCCTTGGCTCCTCCTTCTTCCACCTCTTCTTCCTCTTGGTTTGATTTTCCTACATGCTCCGTCTCTTCCTTCGATGTTACTAAGGAAGACTGCCATGCCTTCCATAAAATGGATCGCTTACTTTACTCACGTCTCGTCGTAGACCTTAATCGCGACCTCGTCGACTCCGTGCATGTCATGGCGATATGGTCGTGGCTAGAAAAGAATGGCAATCACATTAAGATAGTTAGGAGACTAATGGGATTTTCTAATTGGATTGTTAATGCTGTTGCAAATGAGGCAACGGCAATCCACGGTTGCCTCCTAGTTCGAGAATTCCCATGTTCTTCAAGTACTGCAACTGTAAGTGACATTCCACTAACTAGAAGCCTCATGAAAAACAACCTCGTTTCTCTACGATTTTTTCATGAGAATCGTGAAACCATTGTTGCTTCACTCTCACAGATTGTCAAGGATTTCATGTCATTAGGAGTTTTTGATGACATAATCAACCGAGTTAATAACGATAGAATAATCCTCAAAGAACCTAAAACGGTAAACCACAAGCCCTCTTCTACCAACATCACAAAACTTGGTGATCAAGGGATTCATCATCCCTCGTCTGTGCGCCAAATGATGATTCCCACAAGGCAATCCGCCGAGCCGTCGTCGTCATCGCACCGTGGTTACACACCGCGAGTGATAGTTCCTCATCATATGTGCTCACTGTCTTTGGTAAACGAACAAGAATACTTGGATCCCTTCTTGCAGCCTGCAGCTTCTTCAAAACCCTTAAATCTTACATTGGAGAGAAAAGGATTCGATCTCAACATCAGTGAGGTATTAAGCTCCCTAAGGCTAGAAAGTGTTGTCGATAAAGAGAAGAGCAGCGTTTTTAGAGAAGCAATTGATGAGAGAACCATTTTCTTGACGTTCTCAAAGGGATACCTGGTATTAGAGCATGAGCTTTGGGAGTTCTTCACCAGGTCTCTCTCTCTCTGTTGATGTTTATAAGAAAATGCCCATATAAACAAACATGATTCCACGATTATCTGCCTGCGTCGGCTTTTAAAATTATATGGATATCCTAATTTTTTAATTACATGGTTTCCCCATTTTCAATGATAAATAACATGTCCCAAATTTTTCTACACATTTGATTGTAACATGGATCCTACCCTAATTTGTGATCTAAAAACGGAAAAAAATAAAAAATTCTAAGAGAGTGCAGAGAATAGAGGAGCCATACGGCCCATACCTAATCTATAATATAATATGAATAAAATGTAAATTAAAATTTGTATAAAAACGAAATCCAGTTGTCTTATTAGGTTTCTAGGTTCTATATTAGAGAAGTACTCGTAGTATAGCCAATGGGTCAGAAAAGTTGTAGAGCTCATGCCACTTATCAGGAATATATATATATATATATATACACACAAATAAAAGAAAAAAAAAATTAAGGATTTCTTAGTATAATTTCAAAAGTTTGCAAGAATGATTGGTGTAGTTTACTATTCTTATGTTTAGAGAATTTGTTTTTTTTTTTCTTTTTTTAATTACAATGGGAAGGAAAACTTGAACCGGATCCGATTGGCAACACTTTTTCTCTTCTTAAAACTAGACTTTATATAAAAATAATAATATGGTTGTTTAAAAATTCTAATAAAATCATGAATATATATATGTATATATATGGAATGACAAATATTAATTTTGTTTTTGTCATCCTATCCAATTATATTTTGGGTCACCTTACAAAATTGATATGTATAATGAACATATGGAAAAATACACTGAAATAATTATTTATTTAATTTTTTGGATCCAATTGTGATAGGAAACATGGGAATATAATAGAAGAAATTTGCATGCAAGAAGTGCCACCAGAAGAACAGCCGCTTTATGCACGTTTAGTGGTTCGTCATGCATCAATCATAGACGAGGTACTTGAATTCAAGGCCAAAGCAAAGTTCAACATCAATGGGAAGCATGTTTGGGCTCGGAAATATGTCAAGAAATCTACCGTGAAATGAAATGAAAATGCCTTTTGTGAAAAAAGAAAATAATTTTTTTTCTTTTTTTCTTTTTTCCAGTACCATATCATCAGTCAAGTAAATTACTGAGTAAAACCAATGACACTCTATCCAGTTAAAGCATTATTGTTGTATTGTAATTTTCTTTACGTGAATTTAAGACAGTCTTGCAAAACGTATCTTTCTTTACAAATAAACAAAAAAAAAAAGAAAAAAAAAAAGAAGAAGTCCCCATTCATATATATATATATATATATATAATATTCTATGATATCTATTTATCTATCTATCCATCTATAATATATATATATATATATATTATATGAGGATGATTTGATTTGATTTTTTTTCTTTTTATTTTTTATTTAATTTTACTCCATATATAATTTCTTTTAGTAAATAGTGACAATATACTAGTATATAATTGAGAAAAGATTCATAATATAAGGAAACTAAAATATACAAATGTACATATCTATGGCTAATGCCGTGTAGAAAATCGATATAGAAACCAAATTAGGAATTTCCCTCACCCTCTAAGCTTCTTCCTTTTGATAGGTTTCTTGATCAATGCGTAAAGG
The DNA here is from genome assembly GCA_024138005.1 of Lumnitzera racemosa. Lineage (NCBI taxonomy): Eukaryota > Viridiplantae > Streptophyta > Magnoliopsida > Myrtales > Combretaceae > Lumnitzera > Lumnitzera racemosa. Next base: position 4,010,786 of record JAMXBC010000006.1, read on the forward strand.
AAAAAAAGATATTTAGATACGTGTTCTCCATCGGATCTAAATGCTTCAAATGATTTATCCCACGTTAAGACTTTTAGTTGACATCGTTAGATTAGATTATTGGAGGGAGTAAAAAAGCCAATAAATCTCTACTTCAACAAATTTCTCCTTCAATTGATTGTAGGATATGTTTAGGTTCCCATGAGTAGCAGTTAATATGTACAGCATAATCTGTGTATTGTTATTGAAATGTTAACTCAATTATGAACTTGAAATATTTTAAATATCACATTTAATACAATATGAAAAAATTTATCTATCATACAGTTTTAAAGGGAGAAGAGTTCCTATTTTGGTTATATATAATAACATATAGGGTAGGAAAAAACGAAGAAAACATTTCCATTTGTTGAGGTATATAAAGGAAACATAACACGGGTTTGTTAAATAATATCATAAATTTTGAGGAAATAACAATATCATAGCAATATAGAATCCTTCATGGATGACAGACAACCTTGAGATTATGAATTCTCTTTGAAATTAATTCACTATGTGAATTTTTACAACAGTCAAGTATAATGTTTTGTCAATAAAATAATGTTGTAAGAAAACCCTAATTTAATCAATAATATTGATCAAACGTTTAATGATTTTTCTATTAGCTTATCGTTCTCCCAAACTTTTATCTTCATGGAAAATTTTTCGACATGATATGACATGTCTTTTGTTCCTACCTAGCTTAGTAAGGGATTAGGAACTAGCTTGTATTTATATTTTTTTTTTTTAAATTGAACTAGAATATAAGCTCACAATATAAACAAATTTATGCAAGAATCTAATACACATCTCCATGACTTGGTGCATATATAACTTACGTATATATTATACCTATCACAAAATCACTAAATAAGTTTTAAAACAAATTAAATGCAACCGTAAAAATAAAATTTCTAGAATCCTATTCCTGCCAAACTGAGAACATAAGAGCCATTAGACCATGTTTATAGGAAATCTAAAAGTTCCTTGCATTAATTTTGTTAAGAAATTTTCTCTTTTAAGAAACAACTTTCTAAATAAATATTATATCTACACAAGTGTCAGAAATTGTTTTACAGATCTTTTAACGTTCTTTATCAGAGGAACGTTCTCTGACCAATATTGCACAAGAAACAGTAGGTTCATTCCATTGCCGCGGATAGTCGAGCCAGGGAAGAGGCAACAAAGATGGCCTAACATGACAAAAAAAATTTGTAATGATTATAATTATAAAGCCCACTGATTTTCAAAACTACAAATAAATAAATAAATAAAAGACCTAGGTAAATTTTTGCTTACTTGGTATTTTTAAGTCAAGCTAACAATATTTAAATAGCATGTATCACAAACTTTGTAATGGTTATAAGTTAACAGCCATAAAATGCCCGATTTGCAAGTCAAAAAATCACAAAATTTGAAAAATTAGTAGTAGAATATCATGGAAGTATAGCAAAATGATATACTATGTAGAAGTGTTTTATTTGACGAGCCGGAAAATTTATAGTTTGTACCAAATGATTTTTTTAGTGGTCTAAATATCTTAAAATGCCCCATAAATTTTGGTGTTTTAATCTCCTAACTGCTAGAACTAGGTATGGTTTAAATAGTTATACCTTGTAAACCCACTATCATTTGGTACAAATGATTCTCGTAAATCATATATCGACACTTTTATTTAAAACAGTCCCCACTTTGATTATTTCTTATTTACACTTTTACTGAACTAATTAATTTTCGAGATATATATTTGATAATATTTTAAATTATAGTATAGGTTATGAGAATGTCGATATATGATTTACGAGAATCAGAAGTATCAGAAAGTTATGTATGTTTAAGAATGTTAAATTATGTAAGGTTTGGTAAAAGTTTTATTGGCATGAAATCACCGAAAAGAGTAGCGAGGATGATCTTAATGGCATGAAGCAAATAAAAAATTAGACATGGAATTGATTTTATCTACATGAAGTCGCAAAAATTATTGGCATAAAATTGTTCTGATTGACATGAGCCGGTTAAAGGTCAAGGGTAAGTCAAATTGGTTGGCATGATGTTGGAAGAGACAAACATCAGCATTCACCTAATTTTCAATCTGTTTTTAGTTTTTTAGATGTATAATTTATTATTATTACTACTCCTCACAAGTTTTTTCTTTCTTTCTTTTTTTTTTTTTTTTTTTTTTTGTGTGTGTGTGTTATAAAGCTTGCGAGAATTCTATATCTTCTGGAAAGGTCATGTATGGTCGAAATTTTGAGATGTGTACCTTCTATTTTCCTTTTTTTTTGGGTTTTTTTTTCCATTTATTTTTTGATTTATTAGTTTTATTTATCATTATCTAATTATTTTTCCAATATTTTTTTAGTGGTGGTTTTGAAGGAGTTATTTATTTGTCTAAACTTAAACAAAATGAAAAAAGAAAAAAAGATAAAGTTTATGCACTAAAATGGAAAGAAAGTGAAAATTGAGATATTTTTATTAGTATTATCTTATTATATAATAATGACTATTATATATAAATAATTCATCTCATTTTAAAAGGTAAAGTACTAAAACAAAAAATTCTAAAGTTTAAATATTAATGAAAAAAATATAATAGTATATGTACTTAGAAAAAATTAATTGTAAGCAATGCTAACTTTTATTATTATTTCGGTATTGTAAAACTTGATCTGAATAGTTGATTTGTATACATAAGAGGACTAAAGAAATAAATCGGGTTAAACAATAAATTCGATTGCGTAGACAAAATCAGTTCTATGAAAAAGTAAATCAAATTAAATTCAACTATACAAGCCAACATGGATTTGATAATATTACTTTTATTACATTAAAATCTCAACTTTTAAAAATACTTTCACCCTCTTTTGTCGGGATGGGCATTTGGTAAAAGAGATGATGCAATGATAACATATAAGAAAGCTAAAAATTTTACTTAAATATTATAATTATATATATTTAAGTAAGTAGGATAATAACTTTAGTAAATTAAAATATAGCACGACCATCACTCAACGTTATAGGTAAAATAGCCACAAATGATCTAGTGAAATCATTACCTAAATTTGAGAAAAAAGGTTATGATTTACCAATTCGTTTTTAATCACTTTTTGGCTTTAGGGTGATTGGTATTATTACTTTAAATTTATAGGATTATTCTTTTTTCCTTTTATCTAGCATATTTTTATTTACTATTTTAATTAATTAATATATATATAAACATATGTATAATATTTAAATAAATTAATTGGTTTTTCTAATGTCACATAAAATATTTGCAAGGATACATCCATAAGCAAAAGAGTCGATATAATTTCAAAAGTTATCGGAGTAATTTGCAGTAATTGCAAATATATATTTATTTTTATATTTTCGATAATGATTATAAATATACCTTTTTTTCTTTCTTTCATTCATTTTTTTTTCTTTTTTCTTTTTTTTTTTTTTTTGCCATCAACGATTGAAAACATACTTAAAAAACCATTATCTTGCATTTTGCGGTTGCTTTCACATACACTTAACTTTTTCCACAAGAAGAGTTTGTGAAGCGTTAGAAGTAGTCTCCGACAGAGTTGTGCCTTCTAGAAACATCCCACCGCCATCGTCATCCTTTGATTCTCTTGACATTTAAAGGCTAAAAGCGACGCCTCTTAGTTCCCCGCCAATGGCGTCTGTACGGATTCTCCAGAGGCGATTCCTCTCCCTAATTACCCATGATAATCGCCTTCAAACTTCTTCCTTCCAAGGTCAGTCCTCTCTTATTATACAATTTCAGCTGGTTGAGTTTCGTAATTTGATTCATGGGTTTAATTAGTTTGCTATGTTTTTGTCGGGTAAATAGTGATCACGGCATGCAACAAGGCACAATTAGTTGAGCCTAAGTAGAGGGGTCGGGTCGGCACAAAATTGAACCCTAGATTGTACCAATCAAAGTGAAAATATGGTGTTTCTCTATATCGTTTGCCTCACGGTTTGAATTTGGATTCAGAAAATGGTTTGTGGCTCGTGATTTGGTTCATGTTGTGGAATCGAACTATGCTGTGTGGTTCAGAGAACTGAAAATTGCCCAAGTCATTGAATTGTGTAATTCGAGTTGAGCTCCCTACTTTTCTTCATAGGGAGCTTTATGAGCTCCTTCTTGATGGAGGTTAACCACGTTTTTGGGTTTTGATGATGGGCAATTTCAAACGATTCAGATTGATGCTTATTCTTTGTGATTAGATCAGGTTATAAACAAGTTAAATGACTCGTGAGTTACTCAAGTTTGACTTGATATTTGCTCGAACTCAAGTTTGATTTGAGAAAAATCAAGTCCTACTCAAGTAGTTAAAGTCAAGCTCGAGCTTCATGATGCTTAGCTTGACAAGCTTATGAGCCTAATTGAGCTTAATCGAGCTCAAGTCGAATATAAAATATTAATTGAGTTTAAGTCGAGTTTAGATGTTAATATTATTATAATTAAAAAAAAAATGTTTTTTTAAAAAAACCAAAATTAAATGAGTTTAATTAAGTTGAGTTCGAGTTTAAGATTCTAAGCTTGATTGAGCTTAAGTTGAGCTCAAAATCAGTACTGTATTCTCTCGATTTAACTACAATCCTAAATTAGTTATTCTACAAGACTTGCTATTTTTTTATTTAATTCTATGTTGGTTCAATGACTTGCCATAATCAAGCTTTGAGATAAAAACAAAGTGATCGCTTTAAATTATGAATATGAACTAGGTAGAATGTAGGATGTAATAAGTGGGACTAACGTGTTTATGCAAATTGAATATATATTTAAAACCGAGCATTTTTTCCCCTTCGCAGTACACTTGCTATGTGGGATGTACTAGCTATAATTTGTAGCTTATTGTTTCATTTTCATAGGTAAGATTGTAGCTAGGTTTTGAGTACTAGATTAATGATCTGAGTGTCTAGGGATTTTACCATTAGAGCTCGAGCTCAGTACTGTATCTTCTTGACTCAATTTTGTGTTGGGTCGATGACTTGTCACAATCAAGCTTTCAGATGAAAACAAAGTGATTGCATTAAATTATGAATATTAACTAGGTGGAATGTAGGATGTTATAAGTGGAACTAATGTCTTTATGTAGATTGAATATACATTTAAAATCAGGTATTTTTTCCCCCTGTTTTTTTCCCCTCGCAATATGCTTGCTATGTGGGATGTACTAGCTATACTTTGTAGCTTATTGTTTCATTTTCAGAGGTAAGATTGTAGCTAGGTTTTGAGAACTAGATTAATGATCCGAGTGTGTAGGGATTTTACCACTAGATCACATTGCTAGTGGTTGTTCCAATAGTTCTCATACAAGGATAGAAGCATGTGGTAGGCTGCTTCCTTACCCAAAAAAATGTGGTAGTCTGTTGTATCTTTTTCGGCATTCTCTCATGTGAAATTTGACAAAACAGTTTTATGGTGGCCATAGGACATAATTTCCCTTCGTTTATCCAACGGTTCTCCATAGCTTGGCTTAAGAATTCCCAACATGGGTATCTCGATCTCTATGTGGCATTGAATGTGTTGAGTCTGAGATAAGCTATGAATTTGCTTATGTTAAGGTTGAAAGCCGGCTTGGAATTTGTACATGTGATATGAGAATCTTGAACTGAGGTAATGGGCCTGTTGATTGGAGAAAACGAAGAAAAAAATTATTGAAACAGGGAAAGCACAAGGAGACTGGCTTTACTCGATACATTACTTTGGGAGGCCAATCCAGGAATAATCTCTTTTATGGACTTGGTAACCATCATGTAGAAGAATGGATAAACAAAAACAGTAAACTAATGACTATTTGAGAGGAGATTGGAATGTCTCTTTTATACAGGGAAAGCATTCACATGTTGTTTTAGAATGTCTATTTGAGTCAAATTTCCCTTTTGCTTATGTTTTCCAAAAGATCAATTGGAAGTATTTTAGTGTTTGTCTAATTTTTAAAGAATATGAAAAAATTTAATGTAGAAAATAACTATATGTTGCTAAGGATTGTTTGCAAATGCATGGATAGCTTCTGTCAATAACGATGCATGTTTGTTGAGGGTAGATGTAAATGTTCTTCCTTGATTGAGTCATCACCCTTCTTGAGCAATTCCCAGTAGTATATGTATTCCTTCCTTGCAGGCCTAGGAATCTTTTGGAAATTCCTGTACGTTTTTCTTCTATCAATGCTGTATCCCCCATGCAACCCAACCCACCACAAACCCCAGCACACCCCCCCCCCCCCCCCCCCCCTTTTTCCCTCCCCAAAAAAACAGAAAAAAGAAAATCTGGAAATTCCAAATCATAGTATTGATATTTCCATATGTTATCCTTATCTAATTTCAACTTGTGTAAATAGCAGCTTCGGATTTGTGTCCTTTTCCACTTTTATGCATTGAAATTTTGATGTGCTGACTGATTTGAAATTCTCTTCTTATATACACAGAATTCAAAGACAGCGTCATCTCGATGACATAAGTGCCATGAGTTTCACATTCTTTAATGATTTCAATTCCATGTGCAATAGAACTCATATGAAGACATTTTAATGTCTGGGATGCAGCAGTGTGAGCACTTTAAACACGATATATGCACGGTATAACATTGATTCTCGGTGACATGATATTAGTTGATTTTGTGCTGACGTAACTGGATATCCATAGATAGATACAAGGCTTAAGCTTCGGTTTTATTTTAAAAGATTGTATTGCCTTAGCTTTACGTGATTAAAGCTCGGGGATTGGTTGGTGGATCTTTTCTGTCTTGGCCAAAAATATTGTGTGCCGTCTGCCCTTCTCATGTCTTTAATGTTACATTGCTTCAGGAACTCCTCCTCCATCTTTTCAATATGGAAGATCATTTTTTAGTGGACAATATGTTTCTCGTTGGGGACTGCAGACGCAAGCAGAGCCGATCGATAAGGTTGATGAGTATGTGAACGACCACGATGATTCTAGCAATCAAATAACTGACACCTCTGCAGCAACCGCTGTGGCCCCGCCAAGCCATAGCATCGATGATAAATCTCAAGTGAAGTTTTCTGCTCTTTCCAATTTGAAAGCATCTTCAAGGCATGACCTTGCCATGGTCTTCACGTGCAGAGTATGTGAAACCAGATCGGTAAAGATGGCCTGTCGTGAATCATACGAGAAAGGTGTAGTGGTGGTTAGGTGCAGTGGATGCAACAATCTACACTTGATTGCTGATCGACTTGGGTGGTTTGGTGAACCCGGTAGTGTAGAGGATTTCCTGGCTGCACGAGGAGAGGAGGTGAAGAAGGGATCAGCTGATACGCTAAATCTAACATTAGAAGATTTAGCAGGAACAAAAGCTTAGGGAGAGACCTTAACATTTTTTTCTAATGGGAATTTGCAATTTAGCTCATTGTCTTGTTCGCAGGATACAGCAAAGCTGTAGAAAGTTCTGCCTCGGCTGGTAGAATTTCGTATGTTGGAATGTCAATATTTGTAGTTTTTGTTAATTAAACTTACAATATCTATAGTTGTCGAAATTATACCATTGGAAGAGTTTATGATTTGAGGACATTTTTTTAGTTAAAACGAATAGAAAACTATTTAGGTATAGTTTTTTTTTTTTTTTTTATATTTAAATGTTCGATTCTATAAATTTATGAATTTATCAATTTTATATGATCCTCTATGATTTTACCTAAAGAAACTGCGAAATGATACTTAGTTCTTAATTCATATATAGTGTTAAAGTCAATATTCTCATAATGATTTCGTATTGGCAAATGATTTTTATGCGTTTGAAAAATACTAACAATATTACCTCTTCTGGGTCAAAATGCTATGGTACCAGATTACTCATTATTTTGATTTTGAATTCAAACCGCCAAAATGCTAGGTTAAGCAACTAAGGTACCATATTTCTTTTATCTATTCTTAAACTGCCATTGGAAGTCATATTTTCCTATTTTATTGTAAGTGGCTTCAATGTTAATGCTATGGAAGTATGTACGCTCGATGAGGGTAATCACGAGAAGTCAAGTTGTCCCGGTTTGAGAACGGAGCACAGATCTTTTACTTTCCCCCTGCAGCACCCACTGCCAAAGAAGGAAGAGCAGAGGAGAATTAGAATAATTTGTTGAGGATATTTATTAGGTAGGGTGAGATAAGAATTTCAAATCAAGATGTTATCATACACAATATTCTAGGTTGTAAGCTACCACAAGAGGTATTGACTAGTAATATTGAGAAAAATCCTTGACCAAGTTGAATCATCTAAAATTCTAAAGGCAAGAAGCTTCAGGCAATTAAGTATGGATAGGAAAAAAATGACCCTTGGAAAACCTAGTTGAAGATGCCTTAGTTGAACCTGAAGTTGAAGATTAACCGACTTGGGAGCTTGAAGAGGATGAAAAACCAACTTTTGAGCTTGAAATTTAGAACTTAACTTTAGTCAACTTGGAACGTATGGAGAAGGAGCCGGAGAGCCTAATTGACAAAGTAGGAGAGGATCGAGTGCCAGTTGATGTTTCTAAAGAGATGTTGGAGGAGGTTACAATTGAGTAGTACAAAAATCAAACCACGATATGACACTACCTTTGGGAGAATTATATTCAGAGAAATGAGCACATCCTCGAAAGAGTGCATCATAGATACTGAGTGCGTTGCTGATGCTTTTTATGATTTAGGTGTGGTAGCGAACTTGATTTTCAATTAAGATGAACGAGATATTGAAGTTTTGGAAAAAAAATGTTGAGAGAGAGAGAGAGAGAATATTACTGTGAAGTTAGCGGAACGATCCTCAAGAGCACCCCGAGGGATTGTTGAAAACTTAAATGTCAAGATTAATAGGTATAAGTTCCCCCATTGATTTCTCGTTTTGGATATGAATGCTGAAGGAAAACCTACCACTCGTACTTGGAAGTCTATCCTTGGCTATAACCGGAGCTCTCATAAACGTGAAAGGGCAATGGTGATTTTGTGTATGCGTGATGAAAAGATCAAGTAAAATGCTCGAAAGCTTTAAGGAAAAGACAAGTCTCTCTCCCGTTCCTTGTGATGATGGACCATTCGATTCTGTGTTTTATATGGTAGTTGGTCATGGGGATGATGATACTTGTTAGAAGAAGTTAATACAAAGTAAGGATGACCCTAGAGGAAGAGAGCCTCGAATGTTTGATTTTGATCTTGGAGGAAAGATAGATAGAAAATAAGTTTACCTAAAACACTTAAAAACGATAAGCGCTCGGTGACAGATAATCCAACATCATCTAATTAGTTTATGGTTTTTTTTAGAGAGAATTATAACGGAAGGAAAAGATATTTTATGGTAAGTTTAAATAAAGAATTAATATTTCAAAAAAGTTTAGATAAAATATCAACTTTTCATAGAATGGTTTAAACAAATGATCAATATTTTGAAAAGTTTAAATAAAAAATTAACATTTTATAAAGTCGTTCAAGCAATTTTATGAAATGGTTATTAAGTTATAGTTTTATAATAATCGAATCCCTTATTTAAACTATTCTATAAAACGTTGATCGCTTATTTAAACTTATTCTCAAATATTAATTCTCTCCATTATATTCCTTCATAGATTTTTTTAATGTTGATGTTTACCGAGTCAATGTCTATACATATTTCTATCTTATGATTTGCTTCCAAGAAGCAACTATGATGACCTATTTGTTTATTTGGTAAGGGGCCTTGATCGTTGAGCAAGTGAGTGAGTCAGAGGTAGGATGCCTAGAAAATGGTAATATAACATCTCAATTCTTAATTTTGCTCATTGGCCAAATGCATCAACTAAACCTTTGAGAAAGTCTTGCTTTTTGTCCCTTAATCTCTTTTACTTCTACTATTTCTTTGTATAATGAGGACATTGTGAATGTCCTCTTTTTAATTTGAAAGTACTTGACGGTTGTTGATGTTGTTATCTAGAGAGAAAAGAAGTTGCTAGTTCTAAAATGATTGGATGTAACATAATTGCATGTAAGATTGTTTGATTCCCTTTTGATTCTTTAAGTTCTAATTGTATTTGTGTCGATATATTTGCTTTTGTTCCACCAAATTTTGTTTCGATTCCATATGCATCAAAAGTTTTCAAATCTTTGCACTCTTCATCTAGTGAAGCAATTCTGGACAATGTATCTGGACTTTCACAAGATTCTTTATTTGATTATATAACAACTCAATTTACTTCCTTATAATTGATTAGTGAAATCCATACTTTATTTAGTGACGTTTTACTTAAGTTTGATTCTTAAACCCATGATTAAGGAAACGTCAATAGATAAGAACTAGTTAATTCACAGACATTTTAGTAGTTGGATAGTAGTGAAGTTCTACAAAAATCTTATGCCAAGATTTTTTTCCGAACAAAAAGAGAGAGAGAGGAAAAATTTGAGGATAAAATATTCATCAACAAGAAAGAAAATAATAAAGGAAAAAACCAAATAAATATTACGAAAACAAATAAAGGTTGGGAATGATACAAAGAATTAACCCAACCATTTTGAGTGGTAAAAAATGATGAATAAAGAGATCCTAAAAATGTTAAGGAGGGATGAATGGGAGTATAAATAAAAAGAAAGGGAAAAATTGAAGGAAAAACAAACTTTCGGGAGAATAAAGTGAGAGAATGAATGTATAGTTTATCACCCTTTACTTCCCAGCCCACTCATGATTTGAAAGAAAAAAGTGTACACCTAGAACTAATATACAGTTTTTTCAATTTTTTTTTTTTCTTATACCAATAATGTTGAACTTGAGTTCGAAATTTTCTAAACATGGCCTAAATAAAGTGTTAGTTTCTTATCGAGCATAAATAATCTACTCAAACACGTTGTTAGTGATATTTATGAATTTAAATGTTTAAATAAGGGAAACAAGCATGGTTATTGTTTCATGGTATGCTTTGATGAGTAATAGAGTGTAAATAAGTTATCTTACCTGCAGTTTAACTACAATGAATTTAGTGCTTATCATAGAGTTAGGACTGGTCATGGTGTAAATATAGTGTCTGTTTGTTATTTTTGATTTTTTATTTTTCAAAATGAGAATAGAATTTACTTGAAGGCATGTAAAGTTTTAGTTACTAATAATTGATAACATGCAAAATTACAGGAAAAGTGACTTACAAGCCATACATGCATTTATTTGAGTAATTTTAGTCAAAATCGGTTAAAATGATTAAATGCCCGTCAAATGGGTCAAAATTTAAATGAAACTAATTTTTATGATTTTGGCATATAATGAATCATAGGCATTCAGATGACACACTTATACCATTCAAGTGTCCCTTAAAGCACTAGAGGTGAGAACAAATGAGGCTCCCATTCAGATGGCGCCAAAATTCTCATTGAAACGGTAGAGACCCCATGCTTCTAGGTGACATGCTCAATTTTATAAAAAGATGTTATTTTCCTGCACAAACAGCCAACTTCATTTTACATTCTCTCTCAACATTTCCCATTTCTTAGGGTAGTTTTAGGTATCTTTAGTAGGTTTTTGCTCGATAAAATGGGTTTAGTAGTCTAGAGCTATTGGAAGATGGGATTTATCAAATTTTCATGGTATATGATATTATTTTGTGTATCTGTAGGTTTTCTTTAATTCATTACATATGCTTTGCTTTATAGAATCCATGTTCTTGTTATGTTTCCTGTTTATATTAGAGCTAAATACATTGTTTTTGAGCTGTGATTATTTGATAATTTTTATGTGATTTATTGTATAATCTACATATTGGTATTGAATATGTAGAGTTTTTATTAGTACTTGTTCATCAATTTTGTAATTTATGATTGATCTTCGATTTTACATGAATTACAAATTTGGCCTCTTGACACTCAAAATGGATTGAAGACTCCATATGAATAAGACATATTGCTTTTATAATCATTATGAGAAGAGTAGTTTTTGTTAAAAACCCTTTATATTCACTCATTTTATGTGGTTGAAGTTGTAGTTTGCAACATGAGAGCCCATGCGAATGATAAGTTCAACATGTAATTCAAATTCGATTACAGTAAGATATAACAGTTTACTACTTATTTAAAGTTTTCTAGGGATATGTTCTTGTACTTATTATTGTACTATGCTTATCACCAATACACTTGTCAAGTTTTTCATAAAATCATATTTTTAAATTTGTAAGTGTAAGTGAATGAAACTCCAACAATGAAATAAGCCAACGAGCATGTATTTTAAGCTGATTTTAGTTGAACTCGGCAAAATAGGTAAGTTCTTATTCTTTAACAACAAATTTTACTTAAGTGATTTCATAAGATATAACATCAATCCTAATACCGAGAAATGCATAGAGGCATCTAATTGATTTGTAGGCAAAATTGCAATTTAAAAATCCCAACAAAGCTTACTACTTATTGACGATCTGAAAAAAATAAAATAAAATAAAAAATAAAAAAATAAAAACATGCATGGAACCTAAACAATAGAGGTGGGTGTGATTCGGCTTACTTAGTTCAAATTAAAAATTATTATAGTCCTATTTGCTCATACAAATTACAATGTAAATCATTAATTAAACCCTAAACTAAACATCTCCCTATAATGGATGTAATGAGTTGCAAATTTATTTTCTTTATTTTTTTCCTTACCCTTAGTCTATTTAACCTTAATTGATTTCAATTCATCGATTCAAGCCAAAATGAGAAGAACATTATGCTTCTTGCATCAACTCTCTCCTTTACCCTAATCCATCTACCTTTTCCCTTTCCTAAACTCTAAGCCCCAATTTATCTACTTCAACCTGTTTCTTCTCTTCTTCCCTTAAACCCTCTCTAAAACCTCAGCTAAAGATAGTTCTTGAGCACTTAAAAGTTAAGGAGATGTTTGTAGCAATCTTGGTTGTAATGTAAGTCAAGCCCTAAACTCTATTTTTAAGCTTCTCTTAACTAACAACTTCCTTTTCAAATGGTTTTGTGAGCTAAGGAGTTGAAATCCAAACTTCTTTGTGGTTGTATAGCTCTAACCTGTAGGTTTTCTCTTGCTTTTGGAGGCTTTGAGCTCTCATTTAATTGCAAAAGTAAGCTTCTCACCAATTCTTTTATTTGCTTTTGGGTTTGATGAAAGATGAGTTAAAATGTTGGAGTTTGTTGTAGACTATAGTGTACTGGATTTTAGGTTTATAAGTTAGGTATTGGTGTTAGGGATAGTCAATATTTGTGGTTCCATTTATGTTTTGAGATGTATTGAAGTTGGATCAAGGATTAGAGGGATCTTTAAGTTAGTTTAAAGTGGAGCTATTCTATAAAATGTTAAAAAAGGTCGCTAGTGCCTAGACTCCTTAACAGGTAGGGTTTAGACACTAACCTTCTATCTCAAGTCCTCTTGTGGTGTCCAAAAGGAAGCTATTATAGAATCTAGAAGCCATCCCTTAAGTAAGATACTATTGTTTTTCTTGTGATTATCCAAAACTAATTTTTAACCAAGTTTTTCCTTAACTTTTTCCTTTGTAAAATGATTTACACTTTAAAAAGATTACTAAGTTTTCTCAAGTTATTTCTTGTAAGCTTTTGATTTGGTTAAAGTGCATAAGGGGATTAAACTTAAGTTTTGTCTTGAAACTTGGTTCAACATGGTTTGTTTTTAATTAGATGATTAATTTAAGAGTGCTTAGGATTTACAAGAGTTAGATGAGGAGAATTTGATTGTGGGTTGTGAGAAGCATGTTAATAGATGGTTTAGAATTGGTTATGTGGGGATAGAGTTAATGAGCTAAGAAGTTGTTGACTTTGATTTGAATTGAGAGAGTAAACTACGTGAAACTTGTTTTCCTTGAAATTAGGTTCTTGTGAGTAGGTTACTCTTGATCATGTTTTGGATTTAGTGGTGGTACATAGTGCATGTTTGTTGATTGTGCTTCTTATGATAGAATTAAATAGGATTAATTTATATCCAACTTTAAAAATTTGTTTGCTGATTATACTTTCTTAGCTCATCCTTGAGTATAGGGGGCCAATGTGATCTCATGTGAGGTTTCCACTATAGACTTGCATGTTTAGACACTACAACTAAATCTAAATATACCATGAGTGCCCTTTTGTTGGATGTTCACTAGATATCAAGATAATAACCTGTTGATTGTTTATTTTGCATAATATGCATGTGCTATGTATGGTTTAACATCCGTATGTACTTATGCACTATATACTAAGATACACCTCATGTTTTTCTTTTTCAGGTACGAGTAATGATGATTGTATCATATATAAGGAGCCTTTTATGGACGAGTTCCAAGATGAGGATGAAGTGGACTACTTATATTTTATGATGACTAGAGTTGGCTTGAGGATTTGTTGGATTAACTAGAGATAATGGGGTTATAATGGTGTTATCTAGATGAGTAAGATGTTGACCTACAAGATTTGGAGACTTTAGTGCTTTTATTTAGAGATAGACTCCTTTTGGTTCTCATGATTAATTGTGTTTTTAGGAACATGTTAGACTCCTTTTCATGTTTTGAGTTGATGTCGAGAGCAAGTTTGACTCCTATGTTATGTTGATATTTGACTTGATTTCAAGATTATAATTATGATGAGTAAATAGATGTTCTCACTAGAAGTGTAAATGAATTAAGCTGGTTTATAAACTACTCAAGCTAAACTTGAGTTTTATTAAAGTTGGATTATGTAAGAGTCCAGTTGAGCTCAAGCTTAGTCTATTCAAGTAGTAAATTGAGTTGAGCTCAAACTTTAAAATGCTAAACTCGCCAAGCTCGCAAACCTAATTGAGATTAATATAATTTTTAATTTATTTAAATATAAGCTAATATGATATTAGTTAGAAAAAAATTATAAATATTTAAGCTTAATCAAATTAAGCTCAAACTTGCAATATGTATTTTCCAGTCAAACTTGAGCTTAAAATCTAAAACTCGATTGAACTTGAGTTTTAAGTCTTCAAATTGAGCTTGAGTTGGAGCCTAATACTAATTGGCTTGACTTGATTGAATTACACCTCTAATTCTCACTTCTTTTAAGATTTTAGAGAGATAGTGTGAATTATATTTTTGAAACAAGTACTACTAGTTATTTAGTGGATTCTAGAATGGCTAACAGGGATATAGGATAGGTTATAACGCTCATTAGGTCCCAAAACCAAATTATTATCACAAATTACACACATCATCGTATAAGTCAATAATATTTTATTAGTAGTAAACATTTAACACCTAACCTAACAAAGAGTATTATACGAATATAGGTTCTTTTCTGAAAAATATTACGGAAAATGGCTAATTTAAAAAAAAAAAAACAAAAATGGCATAGTGAAGGCACATCAAGTGAATATACCTTCGGTTACTTATGTTTTTTACACTAAAGGCGCATTCATTGCATACGCCTTTAGTACATTACTTTAATAGAAATTGAACCGAGGGTGTATTTAGTGAATGTGCCTTCAGTATAATATTTATACTAAAGGCACATACAATCAATTCACCTTTAGTATCACAATTTGAATTGAAGGCGCATTTAGTGTATGTTTATTTAGTGTAAATATTTATATTGAAGGCACATTCACTTGAAGCGCTTTCAGTTTAATTCCCATTTAACTTACTAATTTCCCTCTGGCCAAAATGATAAAGTAATGCTCTTCTAACCACTAATTTACAAACTGAATAGAAAGTTTGATGCAATAATCAATTACGTAAAATTACAATTGGTGGAATGCCTCAACAAATATAGCAAGTGGGGAAGAAACAAGCGTATGAGATGATCATCCAATAACCATATGAGTCAAATAGAAAAAAAATAATTGTAAATTATGAAATTATGATAAATAAACAAGGCATTAAATTGCAATAATGATGAAAGGTAAATTGCATTTCGAATAATTAGCATATAGATAAAATCTGTAATCAATCAATGACAATATCAATACAATGGAAAAATAAATGAGAAAACAAAAACAATAGATTAAACATATCTAATGACGCCTATGCTGTGTGAAGGTCCTCATGGTACGGGAAAGAAGTAAACGCCTGCGTCTATCACATATCTGAGTAAGTTCAGGTGATGGATCATCGAGTTCAAGTTCCTTAGGAGGAACCGGGTCAATTGGATGGCTTAGATGTAACCGAGTGACATCCTCACCTATGGATGACTGTATAGAGGTGGAACGTTGTTTTTGATGAGTTAGCAGAGTTGCGAGATCAAAATATTACTGGAACTCAGGAGTTATGTATAAACTAGATTCAGCCCTAGAGCTAGATTTGGCTCCTGAAGTGGAGGCAACACTTGACCTTAAGTATGTGTTGTATCCCCCACTGATATGTCCTGAGTTTATGGAATGACAAGCATGTGGTGAATTATCGTCATCGAGGACTATCTGAAAACGTACCCCTCTAGCCCTACCTCCTCGAACTCTAACTCTACCCGTAGGTAGTACACAAGAAGTCGGCATCTCCTCTTCAGTTAGTAGTCCTTGATCCTTGTCGTAGTCCATATGAGGTAGCTCATATACATCCCGTTTGCTGTGGATAGAGGATAAGGCCACTATGCTGCTCAATAAAGTCAAGTACCCCATCTGCAATACTAAGTGCTGTAGTATAGTTAAGTGTCAATTTATCACTCCTCAGTAATTCCACCTGAAATAAGTAAAGAAAACAAATGTTGGTACATATGATAGTAAATATAAACGAGTGAAAAATAAAATAGTCGACTTAGATATACATACCAATTGACTGATGACAACTCCATGGTGTGTAATATAACGCTGGGTGATCTATTTATATCTCGGCCAATAGCTTTCGTCGACCCCTCGAAGACCCTTGATGTATGTTAGGAATCCATATCTCTGTCCCCAAACAACCTAAAAGGCAGAAGAAAAAGAAAATAAAAATAAACAACTAGTTAAATAATGATAGTTATCACTTATGGCCAAAAAAAAAAAAAAAAAAACAGAGAGGATAACTTATAATATCATATTTGCTACATCGTCTGCATGTCAAAAGTAGTACGATATGTATCTACGATATGCATCGAATGTCAAGTCATATCCCGCACTACCCTCCATCTAGCTGCTTATGGCTCATCCTGTCGATAATAAAGCTATATCGACTAAAAGAGGTAACATATGGGAATCTAACTCAATCCCAAACCTGTAGTAGAATCGCGGCCCCTCCTGATTCATGCACATCGGATGATGAGGCATATCACAATTGTCGGTACAACCATGCCAAGCAAGTGCTCCCCCAGCTAAACTGCTCAACTACTGAGAAGTCTTCCAATAATGGTAAGAACATCAAGTGAATAAGGTTGGAGGATTTATTCGCAAATATAAATTCTCTCATCAAGCTAAGTATGTACATACACACATACTATCGTACCGTCTTGTCGTCGGCCCTACGAGGAAGTATCCGAAAGTGTTCCCGTAACCATGTTAGAGATAAGTGAGCACCCCTCATATGAGCAAACCTCACACCTAGCAGTCTCTCCCTTATGTCACCCCAACTCTCTTCATCATAAGTCTTTGTCCAACCTGTCATCGCGAACCCCTTAACCGGAAGTCCTAGCTGGACCTCAACATCCTACAGTGTGATGGTTGTCTCTCCAATAGGTAGGTGGAACATATGTGTCTCAAGCCTCCATCTCTTGACGAGTGTCATAATTAAATGTCAATCTAACATAATAAATGAGAGCTGTGCAACTCCTTAGAACCTAGCCTCTCGTATGTAAGGCTTTACCTTATGATGTATAGGAATATCCCACTTATCCTTACGTAATGACATCTCATTGCACCGCACTCGCAGTGCATAAGTCACATCTTAAATAAACATTCATTAAGTTAGCAAATAACACCTTTTTAATAAAGGAATTAACTAGAAATGATGATAACATTTCTCACCTTACCCTCCCAAACGGACTGTGAATGGTGACTAGCTTGCCTCGCAAGTATGTATGGATCAATTGGTCCTGACTCCATCTACGCTACGAACACATACAAACATGTTTAGTAGACAAATATATATATATATATATATATCAATCATTATACTTATGCACGTATTACAATGTAATGCTTAAATAAAAAGGGAATATGTATTAGCCTTATTAATATTTGAACACCTTTTCTTAGTATGTCCTTCCCGTCCACATGTACTACATCTAGTTTTATCGAACCGCTTACGAATGTTTATCTCCATGTAATATCGTTTACGCCTAGGTTTACTTTCTTTTTTTTTTTTGTAGTAAGTCAATATTCTGGTAAAGATAAGGGAAGCTAACTTGTGACCAATTCAACTCGTCACCAATCAGGTACAAATGAACTCGGTAACAATCTATCTGGTTTGCCCACTTATACCATGGCCCTATTGTCGATTTGCTATCTATTCTCATACTTACAGCAACAGCAGCATATGCATGAGAGCAAAGTATCTTATATATTTGCCACTTCTGACAAGTGCAAATGTGCCCCCTAAAATCAACTGTATGTGTCCTTCCTTCTCCCTTCAATCCTGTCATCGTCATTTAACTACTAGTTAAAACCTTGAAAATACTATTTTGTATGCTAAATGAAATGACTCTATGTGTACTTGCCCACTCCCTCCAAGTTTCATACCTCTTTACAGTATAATTAGTATAGGTCTTACCAGAATCGATTACCTCTTTGGTGTTCTTATACCTTTCCTCTCAATAGGCAACACAGTTGTAAAATATTTTCTTCACTACTGTAATGATGGGTAATGTACGCGCTGATTTCAAAACAGAGTTATAATTCTCAACAATGTTCGATGTCATGTATCCAAAACGATAACATCCATCATATGCGAGAGTTCACTTGTCCAAATCAATATTGTCAAACCATGTGGGAGTGTCCTCCTTAGCTTGAGCCAACTTTTGCATGAAACATTCGAATTTCCCTTATTGTGCCTAAACACTAACAAACTATACAAGTTTCTTGCATAACTAATGTTACGCCTCGAAGTCGCAAAGTCGCAACAGTCCCGCCGTGTAAACCATTCTATGATAGTAACTGGCCTCATAGTGCCTACCATAGAGATAATCTACACAAGGCGTCGACGACTCCTCGCTTTGAAGTAAACAGTTCGATTAATGATTATACAACAATTATGATAATTATCACAAAGTTCTATAAAACATAGATATTTATAATAATGTCTACAGAGCTTCCCAGGAAGTTTAACATAGTGACTACAGTTTACTGATTTACAGAATAACTAATGTCACGCCCCGAAGCGGTAGAGTCGTAACAGCCCCCGCCGTGTAAACCGCCCTAAGATAGAAGTTGGCCTTACAACCGCTATCTTAGACCTGATCTACACAAGGCGTCCACGACTAACCAGCTTTGAAGTAGACAATTTGTAATTTAAACAAATCATTTAAGAAAGTGAGAAAAGTTATATATAGTCACTATAATTCAATTATTACATTAATCAGAAATGAAAAGTAAAACATGTTTTTATTCTTCAATGTTTTTCCTCACTCCCCAGGATCCAGCAGTTGCTAGCTTCAGAGTAGTTATTGCCGCTTCTTAGCCAGCACCTGCACGATGTCTATAGGGATGTGAGCAACCACAGCTCAGTAAGTTAGGACGGAGGACTTAAAACTATACCATACACACAACAAGGTTTTCAATCACTTATTAGGTGCAATGCATGTGCAAGCAAATGCCATCGCACGACGTTGTCCGGCCCATCGTGAAATTAGAGAAATTACGCCCGCTCTAATCCGGGTTGAGGAGTTGCCGTTAATGCAACAGCTCACGACCAAACCCAGGCTTGTGTAATGGAGACCTTGCTCCTCCCATAACTACCTTCGAACCACTGCCTTCACCCTCGCGACCTCCTCTCCTGTCACTTAGTTCGACTGAGGATGAAGAAGGGACCATTTTACAATCCTGCGCTATCCCTTCCGAAGGGGTCAATATTTGGTCGGAGAGTCCTAAGTTCCCCTAACGGGTTGCCATGCATGTTCGATTATGATTACTGGTCGTATATTTGATTAAGTCCAGTTCAGGGTGATCAATCATTACATACAATTCATACAACATGTGCCAAAGCAACAAACAGAATCATAGCATCACCTATAATCAGGCACATGCACACATTCAACTATCTAACAAGCACAACCAAGCATAATCTTAAGCCTCCAAAAATACAGCATCGTATTAATCCCAACTTACTTCGACTCCTTGCTCGCTTACTCGAGGTCCGATTTGCTCAGGCCATCGCCGGTTATCCCTATAACACGAATGTGGTTTCAGCTTTTCATATAACTGTTATAGGTTCGTTTTATCCTATAATGCTTATTGTTAGGTTTTGTTTAAGGTTTAATATGCCTAATTATCTAGGTATTAAGTCTTTTACAATTATTCTAGGTTTAAGGTTAGGTTCAGGTTCGGTTTTCGCATCGATTTCTAAACCAGGTTTTTAGTTCAATTTTAAGTAATGTTTTAGACTCCAACCCTAAAAATTCGTTTCAACCTATAATGTGAAATTAATCGCATTACTTCCCAATCTCTTAAATACCATTATTAACTCTAATTAGTATTTTATTCCATTCAGTACACTTAAATCCCTATTTGTGTACTGAATTTACTCTTAATGTGAGAAATTTTTACATTTTTCATATAATTACATAAATCCAAGTTTCCCATCAGATTTATTGTACGTTTTTATTATTAACACAATATCAATTTTTATTATAATATTTCCTATTTATTATATTCTCAATAATTACCTATTATGTATTATTACCTTTTATGTATATATTACACTTTTAATATTTCTATTACTCTATTTATCATCTCTAAACATTATTTATCATTTCAAAATGTATAAATTCATCCTAAATCAAATTTTACTCCAATTTACCCTAATTTACAAAATTATCTTAAATTGTACTATTTTTTCATATTGCCTATTTACTACATAATTAACCTAATAATTACATCTAACACTCTAATTGCTACAAGTATCATACTCCATCAGATTTTAACATCATAAAACATGTAATTATTCACTAAATCAGAAATTAATCATTTAATTACATAATTAGCCCTAAATTACCCATTTTATGCCTCATTTTAGGGCTTAAAAATTATCTAAAAATTTCGAAAATTAATTTTTGAAAAAGGGCTTCATATCATTATTTTATATCACATGAGCATCCTACAGAAAAAAATTGAGCTCCAAACTACACTTCTAAGGTCATTTATTTCTAAACCGAAATGTGCTCGGTTTTGCATGATTTCTTAAGGACCCTATATTACGGGACATGTTTTCATCTAAATAATATTTTTACTACAAACTAAATACAAAAATATCTCAGAATAACAAAATTCATAATTTTATAATTATATTTACTATTTTTACAAAAATTCACAAGATTCGGGCTGGAAATTGGACTCACCGATTTGGGTGGCTCCGGCCACCGAGGGCCGCCGTGGACTTGTCGGCCGGCCTGGGCGCTGCCACCACCGTGTGGTGGTGGTGGACGTCCACTTCCAGCTCCTCTTCTGGTATGGGTTCCTTTTAAAACCCTTAACTGCACAGTTTTTCTTATTTTTTTATTTTCTGGATTTTCTCTCGAATTTTTGGCTCTCCCTAATTTTCTCACTTTCCAAACTGTCCCAATGAGCTCTGTAAATTTTTTCCCTATTTATAGACATTTTCTGTAATTAATATGCATTAATTTGAGAAGACTTTGTTCAAATTCCTTAATTTTTAGCTTTTGTGTTGTTCAATTTTTATTGGCTAATTTTTATTTTGCAGCTTTGGACCTGCCAAGACCTTATCTTGATTCATCTTATTATCTTCTGATTTTTTCTTATTTTTTCCATAATTATTTTATATTTTTCTTTAATTATTTGCTTAGTTTTCGGTCAATTTTAGTAATTACGCGTATTTTTATCTACACGTAAATACATGTAGGGTACACATGAACATTCCTAAATATTATTTTGGTTATTCTAAAATTTTTAGTATACATATAATCTATCTCTAATAATTTATTGGCTATTATATTACACTTTTTACCTTTTCGGTAATTAGCAGTTATTATGCTTAAAATTTGAAAATTTTATAGTTTCCTATTTTGCTATTTATTTTCTTAAATTTAAGTTTACGGGGTCATTTTTACTAATATTTCTCTCAATAGTTTATAATTTGGGTGTGATCGGATCCTTTAGCCGATCGCCCTAAACCTTGGGTTCTAAATTCAATCCTACGGTTATTTGGCTGAACTTTGGGGCTTACAACTAACAGTCTTCAACCTTTAACTACAAGGTCAGTCTAATTACACATTTGCTAAATAAATTGATTCTTACACCCCTGGCTTCAAAAGGACTAACCTCTGGATAATTGTAGGGCGGCATAGTACTTGAAGAGATTACAAATCAGAACCTGCAAAAGGATCTATAAAGGTATGAGCAACTACAGCTCAGTAAGTTGAATTGGAGACTCATGAATGTATACAAGCACAAACAGGGTTATCAAACAATTATTTTCATGCAATGCAACAATCAAGTGTCATCGCACAACGTAGTCCGGTCCGTTATGAAATCAGAGAAATTTCACCCGCTCCAATCCGGGTTGAGGAGTTCCATGTTATGCAGCAGCTCATAACCAAACCCAGGCTTGTGCAATAGAGACCTCGCTCCTCCCGTGACTACCTTCGAACCATTGACTTCACCCCCGCCGCGACCTCCTCTCCTGTCACTTAGTTCGACTGAGGATGAAGAAGGGACCATTTTACAATCCTGCGCTATCCCTTTCGAAGGGGTCGGTATTTGGTTGGAGAGTCCTATGATCCCCTAACGGGTTGCAATGCATGACGTTTTCGGTTATTAGGGTCGACTAAGATTAAATGCCGGTTAGGGTATTCAACAAGTTCATACCAATTCAATCAGTCACAAAGTCATTCACAGTACAAATTCTAGTACGAATTCAGATACATCAAGCACATGCGCAAACTATTTACAATCACAATCATATACAAGCCTAAGTCTCCGAGTACTACGAAACTAGTACTCTATTACAATAAGCAATAACCCAACTTACTTGAATTTGCTCGATCGCTCAATCCTCTAGTTGCGAGCTGATTTGTTTCTAGGTGTCCTATAATACAAATAAGTTCTTTTAGTACTTATATTTTATGAATTCTTATTCTAATTCATAATATAACTCATTTTCCTCATGTATACCTATAACGTAGTAATGATTCGTTGTGTTCTATTTCGGGGTTCGGCTCCTAAACTAGATTCTAGTTTTAATTCCTAAGTCGTAATTAAGCTCGAATCCCAATGTGATATTGATCACATTATGTTTGGGTATTCAAATATCTTATTGGGTCGTAATTTTTGTATTCTAAACTATCCGGTACACGTTAACCCTAATTGAGGTATCGGATTTATTCCCGGTGTGTAAAAATCTTACATTTTGAGATATTTACTTAAAATTAAATGTCATTTCAGATTTATTATTTTTTTGATTTCTATTATAATATTATCTAAATAACCTTATTTTTTTTTAAATTTATTAATTTACATTTTCACATATTACTAATTTATTATATTACTTACCTAATTTCCCTAATTAACCATACTTAGTACCTAAAGGATAGGATTAAGGTTCCACTGCAGAGATTAACTTCGCTAAACCTCTAATTAAGATTCAAATCAGTAATTAACATCCTAATCACTTAATTAACCCTTAATCACCTAATTTTACCATCATTTTAGGGCTAAAAATTAACTTAAAAATTTCAAAAATTAATTTTAAAAAAATGGCTTCATAACACTGTTATACATCAAATGAGTATTCTACAGAAAAATTTTGAACTCCAAACTACATCCCTAAACCTATTTATTTTTCGGTTTACTAATGCTCAGTTTTGAACAATTTGTTAGGGATCCTATATTTCCAGATATAATTAAACTAAATAAATATTTTTCCCTAAATCTACATACAATAAAACATCATAATAACAAGTTTCATAATTTTATGGGCAAAATAAATAATTTTACAAAATTATACAAAAATCGGGTGAATAAATGACTAACCGGTCCAAAGCTTTTGGGCCGTCCAAACCCGGTCCAATGTTGTCGGCCGGTCCAGGCGGTGGGTCTACTGTAGTGTGGTGGTGGTGGTTCGGTCCCAGGTGGTGGTTTTAGTTCACTTTGCTAATCTGCACAGTTTTTTTTTTTTATTTTCTGGAATTTCTCTCGAATTTTTTTGTGTTTCAATTTTTCTCAGATCACAAACTAGCCAAATGACTTCTGAGAATTTTTTCCTTATTTATAGACAAATGTAATAATTAATGTGCATTAATTTGATGGGATTTTGCCTCATTTCCTTGATTTTAGGCTTTTTGTTTGTCCAATTCCTATTGGTTAATTTTTTCTTTCCAGTCTACGACCTGATCTTGTTGCAGTTATCCTCTTCTAATTTTTTTATAATTATTTTGTATTTTTCTTTAATTATTTACTTAGTTTTCGGACAATTTTAGTAATTACGCGTATTTTTATCTACAAGTAAATACATGTAGGATATACGTGAATATTCCTAAATATTATTTTGGTCATTCTAAAATTTTTAGTATACATATAATCTATCTCTAGTAATTTATTAGTTATTTCATGACACTTTTCGCATTTTCGGTAATTAATACCTATTATACTTAAAATTTAAAAATTTTATAGTCTCCTATTTTATTACTTATTTTCTTAAATTCAAGTTTACGGGGTCAGTTTTACTAATATTCCTCTCAATAGTTTCTAATTTGGGTTTGATCGGATTCTTTAACCGATCACTCTAAACCTTGGGTTCTAAGTTCAACCCTACGGTTACTTGGCGTGGCTTTAGGGCTTACAACTAATTTTTGTGGACCTTATTAAAGTTATTAGCAATGTACCACGGACAATATCTCCAAATTGCAAACGATGACTACCAGCCTATTGATGGTTCCTTGTATACAGAGTCAATACTGGATGCCCTGTCAGATACAAGACATAAGGTTTCCTCCTTTTGGCCAACTACATGCACTTTAAGCTTCTGTAGAAACTACCCTAAATTTCTACCGATTCTGTATCAACAGGAGCAAATGCCTATGGAACAATTGAATTGTCACCATTTATGCTATAAGCTACCGACAACTTATGCGCATACTTTCTGTATAAGAATGTGCCATCGACACATATAATAGGTTAACAGTATTTAAAGGCTTCAACATACGACCCAAATGTCCAGAAAACTTACTTAAACTGGGACTGACCTTGCTTTGGTGAATTACTCTAGCCCCATACACTTGTGTCCCTGAGTTAGTCAACTTCATTGCATTTAATAGTCTCGGTAACTCATTATATGACTTTTTTCAGTTACCGTATACCATCTTAACAGCCTTTCACTTAACCTTGAAAACCCTTCTATTGCTTACTGTATAGTTTACACATTAGTTGCAAGATTAGATATCTTAACATTAGAGTTATTTGGTACACTATTGATAAATAGTGTCGCCATTATATTATTATTGAGCTGAGGATGATCTTGTTTCATTATCGGGTTCACACAAGTATGCGAACCCTCTAGAATTGTTATTTTGAAAAGACTCTCTACTTTTTTCAAACAAGCTCGTAGCTTTCACTTACAACCTTATTATTATTATTTTTTTATAGTAAATAACATATACATTCGGTTTTAAAATGTTCACATAAAAATCACAATGGTTCTTTAGGTGGAATGACTTAACTGCATTTATGAGATCTTTCTTCATGTTGAAGCACATATCGATACTCAAGTCATTAGAGCTGAAGATGTTACTGCATGTTTCATTAAGATCTCTCTCGAATGTTGTAAAGTTACTGTCACCATACTAGCTATTGTAAAACGGGATATGATCTTTGATAAGCCTGTCAACAAGTTTGTTTATTTGCGGAAAGTTTTTAAACTGTCTACTTGACAATACTTCACTAGTTCGATGGTATAGCCTGCTAGGGCCATTGCCACGAGGTGTCCGGACCGATACACTACTCCCTCTAACATAAGGTTTCACCTTAACCTTTCCTAAATCCTCAGCGTGGTCATCTTTGAGACCAACATTATCTTCATCACCATCCCTATCATCTTCATTACCATCCACATCTACCGTATTCTCCCTATAATCGACATTTATATCCATGTGCATTCTCTTTACATATGGATCATAAGACTCTTCATATTCAATAATGGGACCCAATGCTTCATTAAACTGCTCTTCTATAATATTCACATGCTTGTATTTAGAGAATTCATGTACAGTTCATTTGATTGATCTACATTTATTTGTTCTGCACCGATCATTATTGAATACACATTAGGATCCGAAAGGGTTAGATTGTCTTATTCATGTATTTCATGCTCATTTTATGTACACTTTTTGAATACTTCGTTTCTCAAAAAACTCTATTATCTCAATGAAATTCTCAACATCTCCGTTATCTCTAATGGTCATCAACTTGTAGAAAATTTTAGCATCATGAAAAAATGGATGCTTGTACACGAGTTTAACACCACACGGGTCAACTCCAGTGCATCTATAAATTCTCTAACTGAAATGAGAGAAATTTAAATCTTTTTTAATTTTTAACTTCTTAACAGATTCCCTATCATATTCCGGCCTCCAACTACTTGTTACTATATTTTCGTTAGCATGGACAATAACTTTCACGTAATATGCTATTTTCACCTTAGTAATGCCACAATGAATCGAATTAAATTTCATTTAACATACCGAGCGACAATTTTATAAAATATACTTAATCATATTGGTAAGCTGTATTGTCAATACAACTATCTAGCTTTAATTTTTTAATTCAACTCAATATAATAAAAAAGCCAATACACATACATATACACAACAATTGTCACTTACATTTCAATATTATTCATATCTACATTCGTATAATTTATCCACTACAATATAAAACAATCCTAAATTTATACAATATACAATAAATTTATGAAATATCAATAATTTATACAACTTATGATACACCTACGATTACGAAATTTGTGTAATAACATAAATTTTTTTAAAAAATAAAAATTGCATAATATTGATTATTAATAAAATAAATAAATAAATAAATAACATGTCTATGAGTTATAGATTATTACCTGTTTCAAACATACACTTACGTAGAGGAATGGTCTAATACTTTAACTATGGATTTTCCTCAAGTTTTTCTTTTATATTTTGAAAATTTTAGAAACTGATATAGGCAATAATGATTTGTAGCCGCGCGGATTGAGATATATATAATTGGTACTGTATGCGTTTTCAATTATAACTAATTACATTAAAAGCACATATAGATATAATTTATTATAATTGAAGCTGTACACGTTCAGTTATAATGAATTTGAATGTGCCTTTAATATAAAAAAGATAAAATAAGAAAATAATTGAAATCATTTGATACACTTTCAGTATATTATATTTATATTTTTTTAAAAAACTCTTTATTTTTTGTAATATTTTTCCAAAAATAACCCGTTAACAAAAATTAATTCGGGTTGGACCACCCAATTCATTTTAAGACTACCGTTGTCTGCTAAACCAGACTCCTGTTTCTTTTTCCTTTCTCTGCTTCTACTTTGTTTCAAAGAGCAGCAACTAGCGCGATAAACAACGAAGAGAAATGGCAGCATCAAGATGTGTCTGCATAACTATCCCTTCCCTCCCTTCTTCTTCTTCCTCGCTTCGCCAATTCCCCACTATACGTTTCATGTCATCATCACTCTCTCTCCTCACTTCCTCATCCACAACAACACCAACACCTACAACCTTCACTTCCCCTTCTCTTTCTAGAAACTTTTTCTCTATTTCTGTGCCCAGAAAACCTGTCAGGAGACCGTTCCAAGGTAAAACCATAAGCACCCATTTCCTTTTATTCGTTTCTTACTCATGGGTTGTTTCTGTAATTGGATTCCATGTAGGTATTGAAGTTGTAATGGATTTTGCACATAGGAATAGAGTAGTTTGAGCGAATAAAGGATGGATATTTTAGAGGAAATGGTGGGTTTTTTTTCTTTTGGAATGAATTTGTTTTCTTCTTTTAAAAGAAATGATTTTTCGTTGGTTAATAGACATGAAAGTTATGATTTTTTTTTGTCCTATTGAAGCAAATAAATGAGTATCAAAAGGATACTGTTGACCAAAGGCAGATACTTGTTGCACTGAAAAATAAATAAAACATTCATCCAAGATTGATTGGGCATTTCAAGAAAACCTATATAAACAACGAGGCGGGAAGTGTTATCTTGTGGTTCCTTAATTATCATTTCAGTACTTGGTAATACCCCTCCGTGCTTAGATGTTTAAGAGAAGAGGCAGGAAGACAGGCTTAGCCTTTTTCAGGTTTGAGAAGGTGCAGTGATATATGAATAATTGTAGCTCTTTCTTCACAACATCTTCATTGGTGTTATTAGATTATGTTAAAAAGAAATATTTGTCTCTATCTCTGTCTGCCTATTAATTAATTATCAATGCAAGCAAGTACTTCCCATAAGGACTTAAGAGGTTAAGTGGTTGTGGATATTGTATGTGCCATTGTGTTTTCAGCTTCACTTTTTCTGTTAGTTGCATTTTAGTTTGCAGCGTTTCATATGTTTGTAATTCATTGAGAAAATAGGCTTCTTGTGCTCTTAACCATATGTTCTTGGTTTATCTGGATGAACAATTGAAAAGAAGCAATCTTTGTGGTGGGAAGACTGGTTACATAGTAACTTACATAAGCTTACCTTTTGAAGGACTTTGTTTCTTCATGAATTAACGTTTTCTCCTGCAATTTTTTTTCAAATCACACTGTGAATATGAGTAGATTTTTGTTAATTTCTCTGATCTCCATTAAAAGAGGCACAAAATTTTAACGCTGCCACCATCAACTTTAGGCAACTCTGGAGAGGATATATTTAAATGTTATATGTTTTACAGCCTTAATCTATAAGGAAATTTCTGTTAGTCAGCCCCACAACCAACTATTGATGTAGACTAATTACGTATCATACCTTAATACTCAGTAGCTTAAAACAGTAATTGAGATCCATCACGTGGAAATTATAAAATGAGATTAAATGTCAGTGTGGGGATTTAAATTTAAGCTCCTTCCATGATACCATGTTAAGCTTAACATGGGAAGAGATGATCTATAAGTTTAGGCTTGTATATCGATGCATTTTTCTCCTTTAATACCAGGGAGAAGGGATTACTGGGTGCATAAATCGCTTCCTTGCTAGTGTGGGTTAGGTGAGGAAGGATGCATATGTATCCAGTCTTACCCTTGAATTTTTCAAAGAGTTTGTTTTGGCGTCATGAGCTCATCACCTACAGGTCACCAAAGGAGAAAGTTGATCTAAGTACTTGAACAAAAAATTTCATTGTTTTCTTTTGATTACAAGTACTGGTTGCTGAGTGAAACTTGCTTTGAATGGTAATCAATCCCAAGCTAAGAATGCCAGGGCTGACTATATGCTTCATTGTTTCATCACCAATATTTTGATCCATTAAAGGTCAAGAATCATTATTGGAAAACTATAGTGGTTATCTTCATGAAAGTGATAATGGTTTTCTCTCACCTCTTCAGCATTTTTCATCCGTTTGGTAACTGTTTCAAAGTATATTGAGAAGTCTCTTTTTGGCGCATGGTTATAGCATCTCCTTTTCATTGTCCCCCCAAAAAGGAAGGGAGATCTTAATTTGAAATGTTAGGCTCTGGTAACATGTATTACAGCAGTCATCGATGTTCTTTAGTTGGCTTTTCTTTACTTCTGTGTTGTGGAATGGTAGTAACTGTTCATGTAATAATCATGTCCTCATGTCTATTTGTAAACAGTGAGGGCAGTAGCAACTCCTGCAGAATCTGTTGCAGGCTTCAACGAAATGGTTGCTGAAACCAAGCGAAAGTATTATCTACTGGGAGGTAAAGGAGGTGTGGGTAAGACAAGCTGTGCTGCATCATTGGCTGTTAAGTTTGCTAATAGTGGACACCCAACTCTGGTTGTTTCAACTGACCCGGCACACTCCTTAAGTGATTCATTTGCACAGGTTTCTTATTTTGTAATTTATATTGTTACTACTAATGCCAATTTCAGTGGATGATACATATTTCCATATCAATAGATGCCCTTACATATAGTCGTTGCATTGGCTTAGGACTTGACTGGGGGATCTTTGGTGCCAGTTGAAGGACCTGATTATCCACTAT
Organism: Lumnitzera racemosa; assembly: GCA_024138005.1. Taxonomy (NCBI): domain Eukaryota; kingdom Viridiplantae; phylum Streptophyta; class Magnoliopsida; order Myrtales; family Combretaceae; genus Lumnitzera; species Lumnitzera racemosa. Next base: position 4,040,982 of record JAMXBC010000006.1, read on the forward strand.
TTGCTCTTGAGGTATGCAAACAGAGATTTGAAAACATAGAATTATTGCTACCAGCAGCAGAACCATCGAGGGACTAGTGCCCTATGACTGCTTCCCCAAGTTTTGCAATTTTTCTATAACTTCTAATTTTTTTTTAATGAAATACATGTTTTTTTTTTCCTTTCTTTTTCCAAAATTTATTGCTTGCCTCTTTTAATTTTTTTTTTCCCTGTAAGTTTTAATTTTTCCATTTGTCCATCTCCTAGTAAAATCATGGGTTGGCCATTAGCTACCATCTGTTTGCACACATGGACATCATCCTTTTTTCCATAATTATATGCAGATAAACCCTGAGAAAGCAAGAGAAGAGTTTCGAAGTGCTACACAGAAAGATGGAGGAACTGGAGTAAAAGATTTCATGGATGGGATGGGCTTAGGAATGCTTGCTGAGCAGGTAGAATTTTCTCTCTCTCTTCTCTATCTCTCTGACCCGGACTAATGCAGGGTCTCTAAGCATATTAACTTAATATATTGGTGTGATATTTCCACTTGTGCAAAGCTAGGGGAACTAAAACTAGGAGAGCTACTGGACACACCGCCTCCTGGACTTGATGAAGCTATAGCAATTTCTAAGGTGCATATAAAATATCTTTCATGATCCTGTTAAGACTCTTACCTGTTGCATTCTGCATATAATCATTGTTCTCATTTACAATACTTGGATTTGCCAGGTGATGCAATTTCTTGAGTCTCAAGAATATGGCTTGTTTACCCGAATTGTATTTGACACTGCACCAACTGTGAGTATATAAAACATATATCTGGATGTTTTAGTAGTTATCTACCAAATCTGATATGCTTTCATTTTTACAGGGTCACACCTTGCGGCTTCTATCCTTACCTGACTTTCTGGATGCATCCATAGGCAAAATAATGAAGGTAATACTTAACATGGAGGTAACTTGTGAATAACTTCCCCCCATGCCTAAAAATAAAAAAATGTCATGCTAATAATCCAGTATAGTTGAATGCAAGAGTTGGAGAGGTTTTGGTGGACTGCATTATGCATGTTTTCATGGGTTGATATTTTCTGGAACCAAGATTATTGAGCTTTTTGATAGACCTCCTATCCTTGAGATTTTATATAAGTAATCAGCAAGTCATATGTTTTCCTTATGTTTATGTACTAAGCTCATTGTTTGCCTTCTAATTGATCTCTCCACTTTTTCTCACATTGTTCGATACAGCTTAAGCAGAAAATTGCTTCTGCAACCTCAGCTATTAAATCAGTTTTTGGGTCCCAAGAAAGGAAGGATGATTCTGTAAGTATGGAATTATTGTGAACTTGATCATTCAAATTGATGTAAAACAAAATGTATCATATCTCTCTCTCTCTCTGTCCTTTTTTTTTTTTAATTTTTATTTTTATGCAGACTGACAAGTTAGAGCGTTTGAGGGAAAGGATGATCAAAGTGCGTGACCTTTTCCGTGACACAGAGTCAACAGAATTTGTCATTGTGACAATTCCAACAGTAAGGACTCCTGCAGAGACATTGCTAAGTTACGTTTGCACTACTCCTTTCCTATGTAGGAATCACTTGTGCATGGCCTTTTTATTTTTCATTTCTTTTGGTAATTACTAGTGTGAGGATGTTTAGGACATAATTTTAGGTTTTGAAAACCCAGGGTAGTGAAAACCTCTTTCTATATAAACTTTTGGAAGTAATTAGAAAATGAAATTCAGATTAGCAGTGGCTTGAAATAGTCTATTGAATAATTTTCAGATTTCAACATTGAGTAGATTCCTAGAGCTGCTAACAGAAATAATTTTTCCTGGTGGGAGAAATTTCCAAAAGCAGCATTTATCTGTCAAAAATATCTCAAAACAGTCTGTTGATGCCTTTTCCTATTCTACACTGTTGCTTTTCTTAATGTAAATTATCACGCTCTTCTTAGATAAACTGTGCTTTTCTTACTTCAGTTTATGTCTAACAAATAGTCTCCAATTTTTTTGTCACTACATCAACTTTGTGACCTGTATAACATTTTCAAATTGAAAATTAGAGATTAACGAGCCTGGGGGTATTGATGGTGTTCATGTTATATAGAAGTACATCATTTTTCTTGTGCCTTTTCCTTAGGTGATGGCCATAAGTGAGTCCTCTAGGTTACATGCCTCGCTGAAGAAAGAACATGTGCCTGTGAAGAGGTTGATTGTTAATCAGATTCTTCCGCCATCTGCTACTGACTGCAAATTCTGTGCAATGAAAAGAAAGGTAAAATACATTTAATGTCCTTCCTTCGAAATGGACTTGGGCATGCAGTTGTAACTACTGGATGTAAGCGTATATTAGTGGAATATTGTCAGTTAAATTCATCCTGCTTTCTAAGTTCTTGGGAAGCTGTCTTATGTTATCAATTACAAAGCTTCTGCTCTCTTGTACACCTCTTTTCTATGGAAAGCACCAGTGTTGATTGACTCTTTATATAAATATTTCAGGACCAAATGCGTGCGCTTGACATGATCCAAAACGATCCAGAACTCTCCAGTTTGAATCTTATTCAAGCTCCACTTGTTGATGTAGAAATCAGAGGTGTCCCTGCTCTCAAATTTTTGGGAGACATAATCTGGAAATGATTTAAGGTTACGGAAATGTGGCTATATTTTCTCATTCATGCATTTGCATATGGATCTTCCTAATGCGAAACATTTTCTGTTTCAGTTGTGGACTCCTCAGATCATGCGAATTCATCTTCTTTGGGAAGGTAATGCCGGTGATGAAATTCATTCTTTCCTTTTGGCAGAATGGTGTACTCGACTTCAATTTGGATTAGTTGTCTTTTATGTTTGTGTCAAGTCATCATCATTGATGGAAGATGAGTGTCTTTTTGAGTTAGGCAAGTGAATCATATCTTGAATAATTTCTTTGTTCAAAATGGCACACACCATGCTTTCATATGTTTATATCAAATGATTATAGTATTGACATCACAAATGGTATCTAAACAATATCAAAATGTATAATTTACTACCTGTATTTTGAAAAACCGATTTATAACCTAACTAAAGTTTTCGTAGTCATTTTTGTTATTTGAACTAATTTTGTAAAGTTGTTTGCTAATATAAACATAAGGATGGACCAGTAATTAAATGTAATAGCCACCTTGAGATCGGGGGTGGTCAGTGATTGCCGGTCGCCTGTGGAGAGTCGCCTAACTCCTCTACTAAGTAGCTACTAGCCACCCCAACTTTAGGGTGGGAAGTGAACTACGATCTAAATCTAATTCAAAAAATGAATCTTTCAACCTTCTAGTAACCATAGGTCAATTGCTGGTTTGTTATTATATCCATGTTAGCAAACGGGTTTACTAGAGTTTAATTCAGATAGCAAAATTGATCATGAAAACTTCAATTAGATAGCAAATAAATATTTTTTTTAAAGTATAGATAGTAAATTGCATATTTTAACAAAGTTTAAATATCATTTATAACATTAATCTATGTTTAAATTCACCCAAGTGACTTGGAGGTTGACCTTTTATTCTTCCAAATCGAAATTGCAGGTTCCAAAATTACCAGGATCAAAATTTTAACACATTCCAGTCAAGATCCCAAATTTTGTCCATGGACGGGTAGGTATCTGTTCCCAGAATACCAGTATCTTAATGCTCGCTTGACATTTTTCCCTAATCTCATAATCCATGGCGGGGATAATGCCAATGAAACTCTTCAAAACCGTCAATATATACGGAGCTTGCATGACGATTCTGCTAGAAAGGAATGAAAGAAGTTTCGTTTTGTCATTAGCTTTTCTTTGTTTTTCCTTTATCACCTCTAGTCATATAACGTGTGCCAGAAAGGAATGAAAGAAGTTTCGTTGTCATTAGCTTTTCTTTGTTTTTCCTTTTATCACCTCTAGTCATATAACGTGTGCCCTGAAGTATGTAATGGATATCCATTCAGTTAAAAGGATGTTCCCTTTCCCCCCCACCCCCACTTTGGGGGACATCACCTGGTATACGAAACCATCCTGCTGCTGAACTATCATCATGCCAATATTGTTGCTTGGATACAGATGTTGTCATGTGAGGTATATGCTTCAGTTTCTCTTGTTTTGATCAGATCGATTAGAACAACTCATATGCATTCTTGTGGCTGATCTAGACAGCAACTGTAGGAGGCCAACAGCGTCTAAATTCAACCTTAAGGGCCGTAGCATCCCAAGAGGCCATGGTTTTCCTTTCCAAGACAGCTATGATTGTGAAAGTTCGGACTGTCCTTAATGGTTAAGATCTAGAAGCTCTCTTCCTGAATTACGTGAGATATCCGTTTAAGCTTCAGGACTCTCTTTGGTCTGTATACACTGCAAGTTGTCTGGCAATTGGCATTTTGATAACAAGATCCGAGAATTCTTATGGAGTTAGCTTAGACCTAGGCACGGGGTTGGGTCTGACCCATGAATCGGTACCAACCAGCAATGGACTCGTTGGGTTCCCACATGAGTAAGTTATTGAAAATTGAAGAAGAAATATAATTGTTGAAATAAGAAATTAAAAAATGTAATGTAGAAACGAACATCTTTCAAAAATTAAATTATTACTGCGGGAAATGGAGATCTATTTTTCACTTACAATTTTTGATGTGTTGTTATTAATAATATGAATTATTAATATACATTCTTATTTATTTGACATTACCAATGTTATAACTCAATTTGAGTATAAATAAATATGAATTCTTTTAATTTTTTTAAAAAAGTCATGATTTTTAGGTTCACAGTTTATATCTATATATAAACGTCAAGTTTCTCATTTAAACTTAAAGGTTCGAAATCGGGAGAGATTAGTGTCTTTATAGGGTAATAGATGGTAATGAAAAACAAAAACCTAGGCCTGATCTCTGTACGCATGAATGAATGAGCTGTCGCGGAAGTTTGTGTCTTATTTCTTTTGGAATATCAACATGCCAATGAAGGCTAAGCCGCGACCAAATAGGCCGGTGAGCACGAGGACGGTTAGGCAAGTCTTCCAATCACGGAGATCATATCCACTTCTTAAGAGTGCACCGCAGCGAGTTATAAGCCAAACGCCATAGTATCTGTAACCATGGTATGAGTAAGGGGCCACATGTAATACAATATGGATCAATCGTGCATGAGTTATAGGTCTATTTACCTTTCGGCATTTGAAATTACAAATGCTTCCAGTGCCCACTTAGGGTAGCAGAAGTTGGTGATCGTTTTGATAGTATTACTTCCTCTCTGGGTAGCAAGGAGTGTCAAAACAACAGGGAGAAGAACTGACCACTGCATGAAAATAAATAAATAAATGAATTAGAAGGGAGATCATCTTTAAGAAGATAACTATGAAGTGAAGCTCAGTGGCGAAATTGCATTCTGAGTGATGATTAACTTACCAGCTGTGCTGCCCCAGGTTCGAAAAAGATGGCCAATGCATAGCCGAAGCCAGTCACGCAGTAAACAAGACATAGCAGAACAATATAATTGTCCGCGAAGGATGATCTTGGATTAGTAAAGAAATAAAACATGGATAGGTATACCACTGGCTTGATTACTGTATTGAAGTGGTCGACCGTGTCCTTTGCTAGGAAATAAGCAAAGCTGCTCATGCCGGATGCGGTCTCTCTCCAATATTGCAGCTTTTCTAGAGAAAGTGACCTTAAAGCAGCGATTTTGCAAAGAAGGGCTGGAACAGGGAGAAAATGGCCTTATGAAAAACTACTAAAATATTGCAGAAATACCATGAAGAAATTCATCTTTTTAGAGAAAATACAAGGTCAAGGTAATGTCCTTACAGACAGCTATAATTGTATATGTGTATCCAGGTGCTCCAAAATTTTCATCCCCTGCTTTACTAAGTGCTCCAAGACATGCTCCCGCTAAAAGCAAGATTATGTAGTCAATCGCTTGTACTTTAGCATCTCGCAATCTCTGTTTCACGATCCTGGGAAATGTAGAGGGCACGAAAACAAGACATGATGTCAGAGTCTAGAATAGGCTGATGAAGTAACAGGTCAATAAACAGGTTAAAGACAGTTATATGTTCAACGTTGTGATTGGTTACCGAAGAGCAACAGCGCAAAGTAATATGCAGAGCTCATTGATGATTCATTCCTAGTGCAAAACATGAGAAAACTTTTCAGCAAGAACGTTCCGAATTCAATTGTGTTTTTCTCTCGACATTTACACATGCGACTTTTTGAGATAGTTGTTGGGTGGTTAGAATGAAAATCCATGAAATTGCTGTTTAAACAATTCCATGCTTAATTCATCACCATAGACAACTTAATGTTAAGAGGAATGGATACCAGTAGACAATCATTGTCAGGCTAGTTTACCAGTTGAGAGCATCATCTAGTTTTTGAAGAAGAAATCATATCTGAAGGTCACCAGATCGCAGGTTCTTACCTCCCTAGGTAGTATTTATACTGCCGGAATACACCTGGTGTTCTCCGATTGGATAAGTCTGTGGACTTCAAAAAATTAAGTCGTATCTTATCTCGATGAATCTCCATATTACTCCTTACATCTTGCCACAGTTCCCCAGCAAAAGATTGGTATGCGATCTCACCATTTGAATTAATTCCGGCTGCTATATTTGCATTTGTAGATGACATAACAGATCTGGCATCCTTACGCATATCTGGTGGTATTGGATAGCCATTGTGAATCATCCATCTGACCGGCAGTTCTTTCTGACTCACGCCTAAGCCTGGGCTCAGAGTTACAATGCCTTCCAATATGTCAATGAAGTGATCCGGAGGGTTAACTCGATCTGGAACAATTATTCCCAGCCCAGCAAAGTAATCTTCTACTTGCTTTGCTGGACCATGATAAACAACTAGCCCGCCTTTTGCCAAAAGTATCAAATCATCAAACATCCTGAATAGGGAGTAACTGAACAAGAGACGTCCCAACTCAACAGTCAGTAAGGTTTGTGTTCATTGGAAAATATTAAAGAGAAACACGAAAGAACCTCAAATCTATGATGATAGATCGGATCTCTATTTTCCAATACATTAGAAAATTATTTTTAGGCCATCTTAAAACTTAGGTCATTGCAGTTGCAACAAAGCACTCAACATACGGTTGATTCCATGTCGACGATGTAGAAACACATGGGTTCAGATTAATGACTTAAATAATGCCACACCAACCTTGGTTGATGAACAACCATGCAGATGTTAACTCCTTCAAGAGCTTCATGTCGAAGTGCTCTTAGTAGTAGTTGTGACGATGCACTGTCCAGACCAGATGTTGGCTCATCCAATATCAAGAGTGAAGGCTCCATTACCATCTCTAGTCCGACATTAACCCTTTTCCTCTGGCCTCCAGAGATTCCTCGCTTCTCCACTGTCCCTACAAGTGAATCTCGCACTGACTGCAACCCCAAGGACTCGATAACTCTTTCAAGAATAAGCACTTTATCTGCTTTTGGCATGCTGGCAGGTAGTCTTCAGTTTTCATAAAAGAAAAACAAAAATACAAAAATATGAGTTGATTCATGATTATCGGCATCGATTTCACATGAATTTGCAAATATAGGCCTTTTATAACAAATTAGCTCCTAAACCGATTTCTATATCAAGGAAATTGCTGGAGAGGCAGATCTGACGACCAAAATAAAATATGATACAAATTGTTGCTCCAGAAAAAAAATCTAATTAATGAAGCTGAAAATGGAAAAAAGTACCTAGAGCTCATATACTAGCATAGGAGGAAAAATCCATGCAGAGCAAGGCCATTGGATATGTCTATCTTTGAATATCCAGAACAACAAATTCGTTTATAGTGACCGGTTATACATATTATCCATGTCACTTTGGGAAGCAAGATATTCTGAAATTTCCATTAAGCTTGAACCGGGAATTTATATGCATAAAATGCTCTTAAATGATAAGAATGGTAGACTTCTGAATTTCACAATGGAAACATTACAAAAAAGAAAAAGAATTATCAGTAAGTAATTCAAGACAATACCAGTCCTCTATATACAATAACAAGTTATTTGACCCTGCATGTGTCACCATATGTTTCCTACGATACTTTCTTTTCTTTTCTTGTTTTTTCTTTATTTTGTTTTATGAAGAAGCTTGAGTGTAATTTGAAGCTCCCTCCAAGCAAATGGATGCCTTTGATGCTTATTACAATATTTTCTAATTTTTTAAGTAGCACTTCTTGTAAATGATTCTTTCGAGCATGATGTATCTGTTTTTTTTTTTTTTTTTGACAAAACAAAATAGTATAAATCAACTGGAATTGAGGTTTCAAAGATCATTTTATGTTACGTAATTATTGGTGTACAACATTTCATCAAAGCCTAACGAACTACTAGCCGTATTAACTTATCTTATAACATGAATTCAGAAAATTATATTACAATTTATCTCGTTAGCTTATGCTAGCAAATATAAGATAATACAAAACAATATAATATGACTTACAGGATATAAATTATATATATGCCCTATTTAGAATAAATTGATAGATTACAGTGTCGGTAGGAAATGTCATTGAAGAAGGACAGAGATGATAGAATTATCATTAGTATAATAAGACCATGATAATCATATTTTTCACCAATAAATAAAATACTAGCCAGAGCTATACCTGCACTTTGCACTAAACCACAAATTTTCCTCCACTGTCAAATTCCCATGCACGATGTCATCTTGTGGCACAAAACCAGTGATTTTCTTGTATGAGTGGATGGACACATTTATCCCATTAATCAAAATCATACCGGTCATTGAGCAACCAACGGCTTTTCCTGCTAGAGCAGAGAGAAATGAAGTTTTTCCAGCACCAGATGGACCCATGACAGCCATGATGTGACCGGGCTTAAGTACTCCGGTAACACTTCTCAATAAGTGCTTGTTTTTTCCTTTTAGAGTGAGAGTTATGTCCTTGAACTGAACTTCGATGAGTGGCCTTTTCTTGATTTCAGAATCAGTAGCCATCGACACTACCCCGGAGAAGGTAAGATTTTTGTCTTCAAAGGTCTTCTCCTTTTCCTTCTCTTTCTCCAGTTGCACATATGCATACTTGAAAATCTGGCTGCGAGTATGCATGTCTTTTGCTGTTGGTATATTTCCTTTCTTCTTCTTCTTCTTACCGCTGGATCCATGATTAAAATCTTCATCTTGATAAGGTTCTTCTTGAATTTCATGCATTTCCTTCATGCATATACTAGGCCCCTTTATACCTCCCTCTGATGGCATGGATGTAGAGGAACTGCTTGGATGGTGAGGTGGATAAATGTCATCTTCTACAAAATGATCCTCATCCAACCTTTGAAACTGGTCAGAACTCGCACTGAAGTTTCTTCGTGAAAATGTACCGGATAAGTGAGATTGCAATTCACTTGCATGCTTCACGGCGGCTTCTTTTGCAGTTTTCCACCTTTGACGTGCTCTGGTTGTTTCTCTAGCACTTCTAGCAGCTGTCTCTCGAGATTTTGCCATTCTTCTGGTCCTGGTGCTTATAAGTTGATCTGAACAGTTATAAATGATGAGTAGCAAAGTGCTCAAAGCAACCTGCATGTGAAAATGAAAGGCATCAAGTTCCTCACTTGGAAGCCATACATATAATATTGAAAACAAACTGCAGAATCATAACTCCAGCAAATGCAAAAAAAAAAAAAAAAAAAAAAAAGAAGAAGAGATTTAATTTGTTTTCACCATCTGCAGTTCAAATAGGTGTGACCTCTAATTAACCAATAATTTGAGTCTTTTCATCAAAGGCAGCAACTTACTATCAGCATAATCCCGTACGCATGAATGTTTTGATTGGCTGCATTAGAATTGCAGGATGCCAGCTTGAAACATGCTGCCATGAAAAACAAATATCATGTAAAGCCAGTATTAAAGGTGAAGTGGAAGTCAGAGGGCAAAACCTAATCCCATCATGTGTGAAATCTATTGATTAAAAATGACATGTATATCTGTGCACTCAACTGCCTTTCAACACTAATCTGTAAAAGTAAGAGCTACGGCAAAGGACTTACGTATTTCTGATGTAGAACCCATCCTACAGTAACGCCTGAAATAAACAGGTAGGGAAAAAAAAATTACAATTAGCATCTTGAATACTAAGTTAGATTATCTGCCAATTGACAGTCATATTCTCAAATTGAATTTTCTTAGATAAGCGATACTACATAGTCCTTAGTAGGATACTTTCACATTAAGAATTGAGAATATTTTAAGAGAATAAGCCATGGAACAAAATTAAATACCCACTACCACAAGAAGTTTTGTTCACTGTTGATGGACAATAAGATCCTGATGAACAGAACATCTCTCTGCTCCTACCAAGATCAGCCCAAATATTTGCCCCTCCACAAGTATGGTTTGGATCTTTTGGAGGCAACTGGTAAGTATATCTGTACCAATATAATCAAATGCACACTTCTTCAAAAACAGCGGCCAAACATGAAGATAAAATACGGTGGAGGTATTAAGGACAAGAAACTTACGGCTCACATATTCCCGTGGATGAATTGAGTGTGGCAAGGGGGCAATATGAGCCTAATGGGCAGGCTACGAAAGGATAATGAATGAAGAAAATAAGATGAAGTGAAAAAATCAGTTCAAGTTGAATGATTAGCAAGAATCATTAAAAGGAAACGAGTTTAACGCTATGTTACAGAAGCAGCCAAATAAATATCTGGGAATTATGTCTGTTGCCACCTTAAAATATTCGATCCATAATATTGAGTAAAAGGTGCATATTAATTCACTCACGTATCATGCACGTTAGACCATGAGGGCAGAAAAAACCCTCGCAACAAGCCTGACAGTCATCAGTTCGCGAGGGGATAACCTTGCCATCTCTCAGATCAACGTTTTGGTTCAAACCTGAACTACAGGCCCACCCAGGCTCACACCCAGAAACCCATGAAGTCAAATTGCAGTTCCTGTTTGGCTTCAAATAGTTACTGCTTACTGAAGTTTCAAAGAGGTTATCGAAATAGAACTTTATTTCTGCAGCTGTGCAAACGCGGCGTGAAATATCTCCTGATGCACGAGAAAAAAAGAGATAGAATCAACAGAAACTATATTCTGTGCAAATGGAAACAATAAAAGTTTTGTTCTCAGTTTTGCAAGAAAATCGTTATCACTGCGAAATGCTAAATTAGACGCCATTCAGGGAAACATAAGTTTAAGAATTTTCAGCTTGGTAATCTATTGAATCACTGTCTTTGGCTACAAGTGGAAGAGCACTTCTCTTTGTAGCGTACCGTTAGTTCTTTGTATGCAATTGGCCAAAAATTCCAGATCAGTAGAAAAATTAAAGGCCCTGTTCCAGTCTTCTGCCCTGAAATCGTTCAAGCAACATTCTCAAGAACAAGCTGAAAATTACTAATTGCCACACACACACAAAAGAAAAAAAAAGAAAAAAAAAGGACCAAAGTACCAGACATCGGAGAAAGTCTTAAATAGTCCAGAAATCACAAATCCTAAAATGAATGCACAAAATAACTCAATTCCAACTTAAAAAAAAAGTAAAATTTTAACAAAAGATCACAACTTTAATGTTTTCGCATCCAAGTAGCCATCTTTAATCAACTAAATAACTCAAAGAAAGAAAAGGACCTAAGTACCAGACATCGGAGAAAGTCTTAAATAGTCCAGAAATCACAAATCCTAAAATGAATGCACAAAATAACTCAATTCCAACTAAAAAAAAGTAAAATTTTAACAAAAGATCACAACTTTAATGTTTTCGCATCCGAAGTAGCCATCTTTAATCAACTAAATAACTCAAAGTTACCTTTCTTCCTATATTAAGTAAACAATATTCTCATTCATTTAATATTCCCCCTCACCAACACCCAAAAATAAAAAATAAAAAAAATGACATGTCTGAAGCAGCAATTACAGAAGGAAATTTCCATTAATAAGGGGACGAATGAAAGTACACACGGGTCTTTAATGCAGAAACTGGATCGATTATTGAGTTCTGCATTAAGAAGAACAGTGAGATTCGAAACAAGCTGTCTGGCAAGTTGTAAAATCACAGGATTGTCCAATTCGCTAGGGTCACCAACATCTTGAGACCTCGCACATTGTACGAAACCCAGAAGAACAGCACCACCCAAAACAAGGAAACCGGTCAGCACTAAGAAACTTAGCTTGGTTACTCTCATTTTTTTTTTTTGGAAGAAATGTGAATACGAACCAATAGTAATCTAAATATGAAAACATAGGTTCATTTTAAGGTCATGAAAAGAATGCTTTTGAACAGGTCACGGCAATGGTTTTTGAAGAGAAATGTTCAGAGCTTCTGTGTGTTTGGTGGGTATGCTTTGTTTGAACTAGTGGGGCAAGATGTCTGAGTCTACTTGTGCTCTAGTTTAATCTTTAAGGTCAATGTCTATGAGAATAAGATAGGTAGAGAGATCTGTGCGACCCATTGGATATATGAGACCACGTCATAACAAAGCAAGTAAACTAACGACTTTGGCATTTGATAGAGAAGATATTTGCCCGCTCCGAGACAATCTTCCTTTTTTAACGTGAAAATGTGACCCCATCGATTTCGGCACTGACACACACGAGCGTTCTCTTCTTACGGTATGGGTGATTCAAAAAGCTCCCTTCTTTGTCTTTACCTTATTTTTTAATGTGTAATCTTGCATGGCTATTACTGCTCCAAGTAGACCGATGCTCATCCAAGAATGAACCTTCATTTTAACTCAAGGTGGAGATGCATGTTGAGGAAATTATAGATTAACTTTCAATGTGATTTTCAAAATTGAGAAAATGTATTATGTGTTTCAAGTTTACTCTATGGACCAGCTATTTGGACAAGTTACAAGGTCTAAGCCTACTTAATAAGGATAAATATAGTGAGATTCGGTTTAAGGGACTTAGAAATAAAAATTATTAAATCAATTTATCCTCCTCCTTCTTCTTCTTCCTTTTTTTTTTTTTTAAAAAAAAGATCTTTCTCAATATGCTTGCGTGGGTAAAAGATCTATCCATGTGTTTCGCTTATAAGAAATTCAATAATAAATTTACTTACATTAAAGTCTAAAAAAAGTATATATCTATTATATTAAAGGAAAAAACTATTTTTTTAATTATCTATAACTAATAACTAGGTATCAACCATTCAATATATTGATATGATAGTTATTAGAAAAAATTCAAACACGTTCATAATCTTCTCAACTATTGTACATTTTTTATATATTTTTTTAACTATATAGTTATTATTTTTTATCGTACTTATTTTTACGATTATTATTGTTTTATTTATCTATTATTTTAATTACTCAATATTAATATTATTTAAAAAATTCATTATACTATTTATTTGATCAATATTTACTATTGCAATAAGGACTTTTTCTTTGAAAAATTCATTATAGTTTTAATTTTTCTAATATATATTATTGGTATTCTTCGATATTATGGAGTTTAAATATTTTTTAAACTCCATGGGGGTACGTTATTTACTAATATATATATATATATAATCATAGATGCATCTTATCCATTGATTACTTTAATGGTCCAATAAATGTTATGAAAAGATCATTGATCTATTATTGATCAATGGAGTCACCGATGGTTAAAAACAACATCCGGTATAAGTATATATATGTGTGTGTGTTGGGGGGGGGGGGGGGGGGGGGGGGGGGGGGGGAATGCTTCTTTCTCCTCGTTTGGCACTTAAGAAGCTTTAGACAAGCATCATCGTATAGCTGAAGTCCTGCTCTAAAGCATCAAATAGCCACCTACACAGAATATCCGATTCCAAAATCCCACTCAAAAACAATGAATTTCAAGGCTTAAAGCCCCTTCACTTCTCCCATGCGCTAGAGAACTACTCAGATTTCTCATCCCTCTTCCTAAATGTCTCCCTAATTATATCCGTTTACGTGTCATCAAATAAAGGCTTTTAAGAGGTGACTTGAAGTGTAAGATCACACTAGATGGATGCAACAACATTGCCTCCATATTGTTGTTAGATGCAATTTTTATTCAATTATAAAGCATAAATATATTATTTGCTTATTTTTCCATTCTATAATTATATCTTGTTTTTTCCACTCGTCACCAGATTCTTGATGGTGCTGAGCTAAGGCTAAAGAAGAAATCACTGCATTTGGGAGAGAGGGATTTGCAAAAGAGAAAAAGGAGCTTCAATTTTCAGGCTGCCGGTGGTGTATCCAAACATAGAAACTCCACCGCTTAAATTAGTAATGAAAAGAAAGTCAAGAATAATAACAAATATGTTAAGAATGTAAAAGTTCTTGGATCTATTGTCTTTAGATATTAGTCGGTAGAGATTTAAGTGAAATTGGGTGTTGCACAACCAAATAAACTTGCAAGACAAAGAACAGTAAAGAGTATTAAGGTGTTATTGGATATGGTTATTTTGATACTTAAGTTAGTTTAGTACATAAAGAGAGAGTAATAATACTCAAATTCAAATGATAGATTTTAGTATATAATATATTAAATGGTTTATCGTTGAGTAATAACTTTATATTTATAGATAAATAAAGCCGACAATTGAAGATAAGTTAATAGGCAAAAATAAGATCCACAAGTAACAAGTAATAGAGCCATGAAATCTAACATGGCCCGTAAATGTAGGAGGCTATGGTTGAACTCAATCGTTCGACTTTATCAATAATATTTTTTGAACTGTTTGGTGACCACTCACAGATTATTTATAGGTAAAGAAGGATGGAAATGACAGTAAAGCGACCTTCTTTCAATTCCCTAGATCCTTGCAAATCTCTAGCTCTCATAAAGTAGACCATGAAGAGGGAATCATGGAATTGATAACTGCCTCGTTTCCCTCCTTATCAAGTTTTGAGTGTCCTTGGTGAATTGAACTTAAGCTTGGAGGCCCGTAGCGACATATACTATCAAATGTTTCTAATTCTAAACGATTTCAATCTTAAGAGAAGGAATAAAATTACTTCCCCTTTCTTTGTATTTTTCAAATTTCAATATCCAATAAAAGTATTTCTCTTTCTTTTCAATTTGTACACATTGTTTATTGAGACCAATTAGGACATTTACCGTTGGATCGTTTGTATGTCTTTTATCCTTTTCTTTAGTTATAGCGTATGCCTCTAATTTGATTTAGTAATTGTCCCGTCTTTAAAATTTGATCATATCACTATATTAAATTTTTGTACAGATAGTACAGGTGCACGTATACTAGTTACAGATTAACGAAAAAGAACACTCAAATCAAAAGATATGAACATGAGTTTTCCTCACTTGATTCCTATAGCAAACCAGAAATGTTTAGACCCACAGTTAATAAACTCCCGTCTCATATATCCATCTTGTATGTAATTCTTATTAATGTATTCCCCTTCTTAACAAAGTAGGTATGTATGAGATCAATCCTTCCAAACATAAAAATAGAGAATGGAAGTCATTCTCGTGTACAAAACTTCACATAAGCGATTGTATATCACAAAGATAAGTAACGAAGTCAAATTCTTTAAGATAGCAAGAAAACCCAACATAACTAAAAAGCTGATAAATCAAATCTTATACGATTCGAGATCACAACTTTAATCAACTGAATCACTAGAACTTACTTTTCTTGCTACGATAAACCATTTTCTCATTGATACAGTATTACCCAAAAAAGAAAAAACCAACATGTTTGAAACAGCAACTGCAAAAAGGAAACTTTCATCCATGAATTTAAAGTAACTTACGGGTCTTTAACGCAGAAAGTGGATCTCTTATTGAGTTCTGCATTGAGAAGAAGGGTGAGATTCGAAAGTCTAGTATAAACAAGCTGTGTAGCAAGTTGTAAAACAGCAGGATTGTCCAATCCACTGTAGTCACCAACATCTTGAGACCTCACAAAACCCAGAAAAACAACACCACCCAAAACCAAGAAACGGGTCATCAGTATTGAAAAACTTAGCTTGGTTACTCTCATTTTTTTTTCTTTCTTTTTGGAAGAAATAATATTGTGAATTACATCAAATGTATGAACCAATAGTAATCTATGTATAGAAAGATATGGTTAATTTTAAGGTGATTAAAGGAATGGTTTTGAAAAGAAAAGGTCATGCAAATGGTTTTCAAAGAGAAAGATGCTCAGAGCATGTGCTGGCGCTGTGGGTCTGTTTGGTTTGAACGGGCTTGGACAAGATGTCTGTGCCTACATGTGCTCTAGTTTTAAGGATCCGTGGGACACATTGGAAACGGGAGACCACGTCATAACAAAACAAGTAAACTAACGACTTGGGTCATATGATAATGAAGATATTTCCCGGCTTTGGGACAATATTTCCCTTTTCTAAAGTAAAAATGCGATCCCATCCTTGTCCCTTCTCGCATCCTCAACAGCCTTCTCTTTCTCCCTTTTCTTTCTTTTTTATTTAACGGAAATAGTAGCAGCGTTTATTGTTTGATTAGGTCCGATTCCGCATAGAATCGGATTAAACCGTAATTTAAATAGTTTAGTTCAAATTTTTAATGAATTGGATCGTTTTTAATGAGTTAAGATTTTAAATCGAATCATTTTAAATATGGTTCGGCTTGATTTAATTTAATTCGAGCGATTTTTAAAAGTATTTTGTTCTATTTAATAATATAAATAGTTATTAAAGTTTTTAAATAAACATGAATATTTGAAATGAAAAATATTATACAAGAGTTAAAGTTATGTAGTATCATGTTATAATAATATTACATCTTATAAGGTATGAAAATTTGATTGAGAGATGGAAAAATAACAATTATGATGTTTTATTAATGCAAACTTGAAAAGAGATTAGCCAAAAAGGAAATAATGGGTTTTATCGAATTTGTAAACCATCATCACGATGTCCTATTCTCACTTTTACATATGAAAACAAGTTTTCAAAATCATAAAATAAAAAGCAAAAAAAATAGGGTTGTGATACTCATAACGAAATATATCTATTAGAGGTTATTCTAAACCTATATATATAATTATAGAAAAATAAATAGGTAGGTTTTTAGTGTACTTTATTTTTAACAACATCCTATATTAATGCTGTGGAACATAAAAAAAACTTGTCCATATACGATTTCATATATACTCTATTACTGACAACGTTGGTGCATTTACGTTTTACATGTCCCTTTAGGCAATTTACAATTACTCACGGTCGTATGTTTACTTTTAACTCACCATTTAGATCCTTCCTTCACCGATAACGTTTATACCAAATGAACACTACTTAAAAAAAAGTCAAAGATATGTGATGGTTACTTTTATAAATTTAAAATTTGTAGGAAGGCACATTTTTAATGTTTAGAAGGTCTATCTCCGGTCTTACTAATAATTTTAAGGTGACATGTAGTTATTCTTAATTGGACCTTTTAAGAGAATAGTTTATTAAAGTGTAAATAAATATATAAGATAAATTTATTTTAATTAAGTGGACAAAACCGTATTCATTTTTTTTTATATTACATTAATTGAAAAAAATTAAATTAGGATTAGGAAAAAAAAAAGAATAGCAGCTAAAACCATATTTTCATAATCCATTTACTCACTGTCACCTATATAACAAATACATATATAATTTATTAAGGAAAAGGACAAAGTAAAAAGTAGAAATATACAAAAGAATTTCAATTACAATTTGAAAAAAAAAATTGAAACTACATCCATAAACTCTTACATTAACATTTTTACTTTGGGAGTTTCCATTATCAAATTCGGATCCATAAATACATAATAATTAAACATAAACATAAAGCAAAATAATCTATTTTTATTTAAACTTTGGATATTAATTCTCGATTACCTTTTATGGTAACTATTTATTACATAAGCATATAGTTATTCTTTTGTTAAAATTTTAAAAACCAAAATCAAACAATTTCATTTAAGGATTATTAAGCTCTACGGATGTTGGAACTATAACTGGAGAATATTTGATTCAAAATCAAGAATTATTGTGACATATGCATCTTAGAATTGTAATTGGAAGCTACTAATTCGGTGGATAATTTTAGATTTGATACCATTTTTAGTTTATGAAATTCTTTGCCATAATAACATTAACATATCAATTATATATTAATAATTATTAAGTATGTAGGTGTTGTTCTCGGAAAAGAAAAAGGTTAAGACGCTAATATTACAGATGATATGATATGTGGGACAGAGTTAGGATTTCACCGCTCTTCGTATCTTTGACTTTTTTGGCTGTCATAAACTTAATATCAGTAGTTAATGTTTGGATGATTGCGTCACTTTCTATTCCATTTGATCGATCAAATTACGTGTATCGTGGAATGTTTTACAATTGGATAGAGGATACCTCACGTCTAGTAATAAAATTTAAGAAAAATTATATTTTTAGTTGTTAAACTTTACTATATTTTATAATCGAATCCTCAAACTTTATTTATTTTGTTTTCTAATTTTAATTTTTAATGTTTGCAAAAGTTTGTAAGCAAGTTTTCCATCCGTAAGATATTACTTTTTCTACTATGGATGACACATAGTATGATTTGATTGATCCAAAAAATTGATTTAATTAAATAAATTAATAATATATATATTTTTTAGTAAAATTATTAAATATATAAAAAAACATAAAAAAATATTCAAAAAATTTAAAAAGGAAAAAAATAAAAAATTACTATAATAAATATATATACACACACGCATAATATATGTATATATGATAGTAAATCAATAAATTTTTTTAAAAAAATGTTTGAACCATCCATGGCTAGAGTTGGCCAGGATAGCCTTAAGTTCAAGGTAATAAAAAGAAAAAATAGAAAAAAAAAAAGAAAAAAGAAAAAAGAAACCCCACGGAGTATTGGTAACCCACCTTGAACTTTAAAAATAATAGTGCACGCACATGAATGCGAAAATTTCAATATTGCTGATAAGAATTATAAATTTTTATGATGATTAATAATTGTTTGAGGTATTTAATTTATGCCCTTAGAAATTTTTATTTATACATATCTATTTATCCATTTAAATATGTGTGCACATTATATGTACACATGCATACTAAATGAACATGCATTTGTAATATATGTACCTATAATAAAAGATGTCAAATGCAAAATATGTTTAAAATGAAAGTTATTATAATACCTAGAAATCTTTTAAATTTTGACAGTCTAATGTGTTAAAATTTAGTTTCGATATCTAAAGTGGAAAACATTATGTTATGCACAGAAAATAGGAAAACTGTCAAAATAAAGAAAACTTACTAGTTTAATGGTTTATTGGAGTTAGTCTTTTAACTCTATGAGATAAAAGACATACTTTGAATACCAATTAAAATAATTTATTTTTAAGAAATTAATTATTGAAAAGTATAACACTAAAACTAGTTAATATTAAAGTGAATATAGCTGTTTGGTGTCTTACATAATTTTATTCAAGTAAAGCTAAAAACAATGCTTAGAGTTAGAGATAAGCTATGTGAAGCGGATATTAGGTTGTTATTGAGAGAAGTTTGCCACCTTCAATTTTATCCCAAAAAATAAATATAAAAGAGAGAGAGAGAAAGAGAGAGAGAGAGAGATGAATGGGCAAGTGGAGAAGTTTCAAATGGCCCAATTGAAGAATAGAAGGGCTTTTATTGTGGTTCAGTTCTATTAGGCCTGCGGCTTGGTCTCCTTGTGATTCAGAAAAAAAAAAAGGGTCCAATTTTGGGGGTTTTCACAATGCACTCCCAATTGAAGGAGGCAGAGCTGTCCTCAGGAAGAAAGCCCATAACGTTTTATTACTTTCAACATTGTAGGATTGTAATGCATATAACTCGATATTTCAACTGTTCACATTCGTTCCAAAATTTTGTTTTAAACCTAATTTAATGGAATTAATACTGATTTTTCAATAAAATGAATTGACTTGAAATCTTTTCTAAAATTATAATGTATTAGTAACGCTTTGCAGTTTTTTTGTTAACAAATACTGTCGGTTTGCACAATGATTTATCGATCTCTATTCTCGAGTACTAATAAACCTTTCTTCTAATTTCATGGACTTTCAATTTTATAATAAACTGGGTACTCCATTTACCATTGAACAAATCGATAACTTTTCTTTTGGGATTCGCGAACCATTTTTAAACATGAAATAATATATATATATATATATATATGTGTATGTATATTGGCTCGAGCAAGGAGAAATAGTATAAGGAATAGGACAAGTTGCCCTATTATACATGCTATAAGGCCCCAATATTATCCTAAGTACTCAAATCAGCGGAAAACAATTATAATGGATAAGTTAACCCATTAAAATCACGACCAAAGAAGTGAAGGATTTAGCTTAGTGAGAGGAAAAACTTGCACTACTCTTCATTAAAATTACTAAATTTCCTTTTCTGGCTTCATCTTGTCAAACTGGGTACAGGATTAATGAGATGCATAAAATGATTTTATTTTGAAGGCCATTTTAGTAATTTCATCCAAATCTTTTAATTATTTGAATTTAATGCTTTTTTATCGGTAGAAAACTACCATGCACATTTTAGGTTTTTTTCTCCTTTTTTTTTTTTTTAGTCATCCTATTTGTGGCATCTTATGTTTAGAACTTAGAAATAGAATCGGTTAAGTATTGGATTTCATGTCAAAGATCAGGTGAAGATATGCTATTAATTTTTTTTTTTTCCTTTTTTAGGAAGGTTGTATTTCCAGTTGGAGTTGAATTCATATGCAAAAATGATGGAAATGGAAGTAATCTTGTGGATGTAGAATTTGTTGTGATTGAACTTGTTTTTCAAGTACTTAATTGATCATTAAACACAAGAGATGTTCAAGATCCTTAGAAGTGTTGTGTTTAAGAAAGTATAAGGATTCATGAAAAGATGATTTGAAGGTTCTTTGGAAAGGGTGTAAGTTTAATTTTAACGAAAAGAAGTTTTTTTTTTCGATAAAAACATGCTTATTATTTCATCATAAATTGACCTTAAAGAGAGTTGATCAATGGCTTAAAAAGGGGCCCATGAACCACTTTTAAAGGGATGATCAACTAGCCTAGTAACACCAATCAAATGACCTACCCCTCTTTTATTTAGGAAAATTGATATAACAACAACAACAAGATAAAAACAAAAAATGAAGAATGAAAGGATAGGTTAAAAGTGATTCAATCTAAAATTCTCACTAAGTATTTGACAATAATATATACTTATATTAGGAATTAAAAGTGAGACCTGTCAAATTATGGCTAACTAGTTGATTAAATTAGTGCATGATATATTGATTTTTTAACATTATATGAGTTCCATAAATTATGCATGATATTGATTTGTGATTTCATTACAAACTAGTTTGATTTCAATGTTGGTATACAATATTAAATATTGTCTTCATCTATATTCTTTTATTCTCATGAATCCATGAGCAAAAAAAAAAAAAAATTTAAACTAAACAAAAATATATCCTTTGTCATCTAAGGATCTCTCATTTTTTCAGAGCATATCCATACATGTGTTAGTTTTTGGTATTAGAGCTTTTAAGGGGTGTGCTCTTTATAGTAAGTGCCAAAATTTATCTTTTATGATTTTTCATATTGAAGATTTGATTATTGCAAATGCTATTAAATTATCGATACTATGTTGATTTTTGAGAATACGTGTGATTTTTAGCATAAAGGACTATGATTGTGTTGTAGTTTGTTGAAATTTTGAGATTTGGCTTTGGAACTTGTATGAGTTTATTTATGAGAAGCAATATTGTGTTGATTTTTGAGATTATGCATGATTCTTGGCATGGAAGACTATGATTAATTATGTTGTAGTTTGTTGAAATTTTGAGATTTAACTATAGAAATTGTATGAGTTGATTTATGAGAAGAACATGTCTTAATGATGTGGATGAAGCTAGAATCCAGCTCATGGAATGTTTGGATTGCAAACGAACTAAGTTTTTTAATCTTGTGGATAAACTAACTCTGATGAGCCATAACTTTTTATATATAAGGAGTTACGAGACCTATAATATATTAAAAAAAGATTTGAATCAAACTGTTTAAAATCCAGTTCGGTTTGGCTTGAACCATGAAAACCCTAAGATGAACTATTGCGTAAGAGATGTTTGAAACAATTATGGAAAGGCTTAATGGATAAAACACTTAAGGTTAATGGTGGGAAGAGCTGTAGTAGGGTAAGTCATAGTAGAGTAGGTTTAGGTAAGGAATCTCAATTTTAGTTATGGGTAAAGACGACAGTAAGAACAACATAATAGTGGTGTAGAGAATATTGAATTGAAAATTCATAATTCATACTTTCACCTGGAGTAGTAAATTAGGAGAATATTTTGGTCAATATTAAGAGTAGAGAAGGTAATTGAGTGCTATGAGTAGTATAAGAGGATAAAGCTCAAGATGGCATCTTTTGTTTAGTTATAAGGTAATTTATGTATGTAAAGATACTTTTAATGTATTTATAGATATTATTTATAAAAAGGAAATATTTATTATATTTATATATTTTTCTGCTGGTGTATATTTTATAATAAAATCCTACAGATAATTAAAGTATGTATAGAATTATAATAAAGGTATATTATCTATGAGATTCTATTACATTATATTATCTAAAAGTTATTTTTGATTAGATAAATATCTGGAAGAAACATAGATTTTTACACCAATACATTGTATAACTAAGGTCATTCTCACTAAACTGAGGGAAAGATATTCAAGTTATATAAGTAGGTGTCCAAAGTTAAGTGGATACAATGGACATGATTCGCTAATAGAAGATACCACATATTTAATGTCATTAGACCCTTCTCTAAATGAATGAGCATAAATAATCTCTAAACTTGAGATCTTTATATGTCCTATATATTGAATGTTGTGCTTTAATGTTATTAAATGCAATTTTTATTTAGATTATAAATAATACAGTTATTGGGTACGATATGAAATATATAGAGGATCGTGACGAGTTAAGATAGAATTCATCTCTTTTGAATTAAGGAGTCGATATCTAGAGTTATTTGGTTAAGATAATAGTGACTTATAAGTTCGTGGCTACAATAAGTATTATTGAGTTTATTTTATCTTAAAAATCACGTAAAATGATTAAACATTAATGACATGACATGCAATGGTTTAATCAAGATATCATTTGATAAAAAAATTTAATTACGCAGTAATCGGTTCATAGTGATTTCTTGTTCACATTTTTTCTATTACGTTAGGTAACTAATAACTGTTGCTAGACATTTACATTGGTTTATGTTTAAATAGACATTACCTTTATGTATAGAAATTTAGAGGGTTGCACATTATAGTACGATTAATGGGAACAAAGTTTTGATAAGAAATTTTAGTTTAGTGAATATTAAAATTTGTCAATATTTATTTTAGAGTTAGAATAAATTTATCTGAAATACTAATTGGAAGCAATTTATTTAATCACATAGTATATATTTGCAGTTAAATACCTTTTAAAGATTATATATTTTATTATTATCTTTTTGTATAAAAGTAGATGGAATTTATTAATTCAATGTTTAATTGCTATTAAAAAAATTCATGGCAATTAAAAGGTTGTTTGTGATTAATTCTATGTTTAATTGTTATGCAATTGAAAGGTTGTGGCAATTGAAAAGTTTATTGAATGAAATATTTCTTTCATTAATTTTAGTTAATGTTTAAAATAAACAAGGTCAAGGGAAAGGGTTTGATGATGATTTTATATTTAGAGAAACACCAAAACAAAAGGTATAAGAAAGGTATAACATTTTGCTTCCTAGTTTTTTCTAATTCTAATCTCGGTTATCTAACAATATAAATGATAAGAATTTGTTTTTGTTAACATATGTATGAA
The DNA here is from genome assembly GCA_024138005.1 of Lumnitzera racemosa. Lineage (NCBI taxonomy): Eukaryota > Viridiplantae > Streptophyta > Magnoliopsida > Myrtales > Combretaceae > Lumnitzera > Lumnitzera racemosa. Next base: position 4,064,781 of record JAMXBC010000006.1, read on the forward strand.
TACCGCTACAGGGATTACGTTTGGAGCCCTTGTGGTGAATACAATTTAAAACAACAAATCGAATTCTGATTTCAATTGAACTCCATTTCTAGGAAGAAATGGTACTTCTCATAAAAAAAAGAAGGTAATTTTATAATCTTTTATTAACATATATATTTTATTGAATGTCACACATAGATCTTATGATAGGTTTTATAATAATTTTTATTTTTGCAGCATTCTTTCTAATATATAAAAGTTAACAGTGGTATCAGAGCCTCTTGTGTAACATATAAAATATATGTTGGTATTAACCTAAATTTGATTTATAAAATAATTGTTATGATCTTAATGGGATTGATTTGTTCATATTTACATTATGGTTTTGATGCGAAACATAGGATCTTTTGCTTTTGGATCGAAAACATCTATATATTTTATAAATGTAAATTGTTGTTTGATATTGATAGTGTTTTTCAATCCATGGACCGATAAATTCCATAAATAAAGTTGTTTTTTTATGAGAATTTGGTCATAGTAATCCCAAATGTATATATCTAAATTATAATAATTATTTTGAATCAATTGTTTAATATAGTTTATGTTATTTATGGAGTTTTTATTGCTTGTGCAGCCCTAAGCATGAATGGTTTTTGTGTGAATATTTATGGATTTATTAAATAGGGCTTAGGTGTTCTTCGGATAGGTTGAGTTTAAAAAATAGATATTATTTTATTTTATTTTTTGGTTTGTGTACCTATAGATAAAATGTAAATTGAGTATTTGTAGGTTTGTAAACCCACATTTAAATTCCATTTATAATCTGTTTTCTAAATTTCTTTTAGAAAATTAGTTTTATTACTAGAAATGGAAAATTGGAAGTCCATATTTACTCAAGACGTAAAGAAGTCCAAAAGGTTAAAGAGAAGCTGCATACGAGTTAATAGATTTTGGTCTTATGACCTTTTAATGTAGGCTTAGCCTCTGCCCATATTTTTTAGCTGGCCTATAATCATTACATTATTATTTTATTTACTTGTAAGCAAGTATTGTTGATGATCGATAACAGTATATGTGATTGGTAAGACATTATGAATTCCCTTAAATATATTAAGTTAAGATTCAATAATGTTGCCCTCAAATTATAAATTATAAAATAGTTAGGATTTCATGTGAGTTGGTACAGCTCAGTTGTGAGCTCATATTAAATAACTGTAATTTTTAGAATTTATTATTGGGTTGATTTAAATTGAATTGTTGATTTATTAGCTCAGCTAAGGTTGATAATTTAATGGTTAAGTATTGGGTTTTAAAGATATACTTCAAAAGAATAGCCCAATAAGAAATCTAAAAGTCTTATAGTTTTATAATTGACAAGTTTATTAAGGCTTACCTAAAATAATGTAATATATAGGTATAGCTCAGGAGTGTGCATATTAATTTTATTTAGGATTTTGGATCTATTAGAAAATCTTCTAACAAGGTTTTCTGAATCTAATAGAGGGAGCTATTAGATTTGAGTAAAATAGTAGGAGATAATTTAAAATTCTTTTTATAAAATAAATTCATAAACACTAAACTTTACATCTTTTTGTAGATCTAAAATGGTAAATAGCAATAATAACATATCGTTGGGATTTATTATTGATAAAGACAATATCCTTGTTAGACCAAATTTCCTTCACTAGTTAAGGAAAATGAAAATTATCCTTAGATAGGAAAAGAAATTATATGTTCTAAAAGAGAAAGAAATTAACGAACCAAGTAAGGATGCACCATAGAAGAATATGATCAATATCAAAAATACCTAAAGGACTTTATTGATGTCTAGTGTCTCATGCTATTAGCAATGTCATTTGAATTGCAGAAGCAGCATGAAAATATTCCTATAAGAGAGATATATGCTCACTTGTAGGAGCTATTCCAGGAAAGTGCTAGGACCGAATGGTTCAATATGTCTTGGACCCTATTTAATTGTAAGATGGCTTAGGGGAGCTAAGTTAGACCTTATGTACTGAAGATAATAGGGTACATAGAGAGACTTGAGAGCTCGGGCTCCAAGTTAGATGAAAAGTTTGCCATCAATCTAATATTGACTTCTCTGCTAGATTCCTTCTCTTAATTTGTCATGAACTATAACATGAATGGAATGGAGAGGTCTTTGATAGATTTGCTTACCATGTCAAGGACAGCTGAAAAAGACTTAAAGTCTAGGTCAAAGACATCTCATGATGTTCTCTTTATTGGTAAGTCAAAAAAGAGAAAGGTTCTTAATAGAACTAGCAATTCCAAGGGTAAGCAAGTAAAGAAAGGTGAGCAATCCAAGCTCAAGAAGAGGCAACAAAAGCCTAATTCTTATGAGAAGGAAGCAATATGTTTCCATTGTAGCAAGAAAGGCCATTGGAAGAGGAATTGTATTCAATTTAAGAAAAAGATGTCAAGTGAGAATAGCACCTTAGGTATCTTTATGATTGAATTCGATCTTTCTATTTCTTTTACATAGGTCATAGATACAAGATGTGTTTCTCACATCTATATTGACTTGCAGGGTTTAAGTGAGAGCAGAAAGTTGTTCAAGGGAGAAATGTACCTACGAGTAGTTAATGGAGCAAGACTTGCTGCTTTAGCTATAGGAACCTATATAATTTCTTTGTCTAGTGGACATGTACTAGAATTAGAGAATTGTTATTATGTTCCTAGTTTCACCAAAAGCATAATTTTAATATCATGCTTAGATAACAAGGGATTTGTTTTTCAGTTTAAAAACATAAGTTGTTCATTTTATATGAATGGAATGTTTTATGGAGATGGAATATTAGTTAACGATCTTTATATTCTTAATACTAGTAAATATGTTCATTGCATTGAGACTAAAAAACAAAAACGCATGATTCATTTGATTTTGAAACCATAGATACTTATAAAGCATGTTTACAAGGTAAAATGGCTAAAAAACCTTTTACCAAGAAAGGTGAAAGGGTAAAAGAGTTATTAGAACTTGTATATAGTGATGTGTATGGGCCATTATCAACTCAAGCCAGAGGTGGGTTTTCTTGCATTGTGACTGTTGTTGATGATTTAAGCAGGTATGGATGTATCTACTTGATGAGGCATAAGTTAGAGACTTTTGAGAAATTCAAAGAATTTAAAAGTGAAGTAAAAAATCAACTTGATAAGAAGATAAAAAAACTTCATAATGATAGAGGTAGAGAATATCTTAGTTAAGAGTTCATTGGTTACTTGAAGGAGTGTGGAATAATTTCACAATTCACACCTCTTGGAATGCCAAAATAGAATGGTTTTTCAGAGAGGAGGAACCGTACCCTAATGGACATGGTTAAGTCAATGATGAGTCATGCAAGTCTTCCTTTAACCTTTTGAGGTTATGCCTTGGAAATAGCAAAATATACACTAAATCGTATTCCAACTAAGGTAGTAGATAAAACACCATATGAGTTATGGTTTGGGAGGAAACTCAATTTATCTTATGTTAAAGTTTAAGGCTATGATGCTTACGTGAAGAGTGGATTCTCTAATAAGTTTATAGAAAAGTCTATTAAATGCACATTTATAGGATATCCCAAAGAAACTAAGGGATACTACTTTTATTTTCCAATTGAGCACAAAGTATTTGTTGCTCGATATGCTACATTCTTAAAGGGAGAGTTTATCTCTAAAGAAATTAGTGAGAATAAAGTAGATCTTGAAGAAATTCAAGATATTATTAATGAGTTAGAATAAGAACAATTAGGTGTAAAACAAACATCATAAGTACCTATGGTGTCACAATCAGATATTGCTTCTGAAATGCAAGAACTAAATAGGTCAACAAGAATACATCGAGAACCTGAAAGGTTAAATTTACTTGTAACACATCAAGAAGATGTACTACTTGTCAAAAATGACGAATCGTTGACACATGAACAAGTAATTGCTTCACCAAACTTTGACAAATGGTTAAAAGCCATGAAATGTATGATAAACTCAATGTACACCAACCAAGTTGGGATTTGGTCAATGCACTAGTTAGGGTAAAACCTACAAGGTGCAAATGGGTCTTTAAAAACAAGAATGACATAGATGAGAATGTAAGTACCTATAAAGCTAAGCTACTAGCAAAAGGCTTCACTCAACGTCATGGAATTGATTATGATGAAACTTTTTCGCTAGTAGCAATGCTTAAGTCCATTCGAATTTTGCTTACAATAGTAGTTTATAAAGATTATAAGATTTGGAAAATGGATGTTAAAATAGCTTTCCTAAATGGAAAGTTCAGGAGGAAGTATACATGGTATAACCCCTTGGTTTTATAGCATTTGGGAATATTAATAAAATCTGCAAGTTGTACATTTATGGATTGAAGCAAGCTTTTCAGAACTGGAATTTGAGATTCGATGAGGTAGTCCAGGAATTTGGCTATCTTAAAAATCTAAAACCACGTTGCGTTTACAAGAAAGTGAGTGGTAACACAATTGTACTCCTAGTTTTATATGTTGATCATATCCTTCTGATTGGAAATGATATACTTACCTTAAAGTCCACTGAGGCTTGGTTACGTAAGTACTTCTCCATGAAAACCTTATCCTAAGAATTAAGATATATTGAGATAGGCATAAGAGGTTGCTTAGACTAAGTCAAAGCATATACAATGACAAAGTATTAAATAGATTTGATATGTAAAATTCCAAGAGATAATGTTTGCCTATGTCACATAATGTACATCTCTTTAAGGCAATATATCTAAAAACACAAGAGGAGAAGGATAAAATGTATAGAGTACCATATGCCACGCCAAGATATGTACGTAGCTAGACATCGCTTATGCCTTGCGCATGATGAGTGGATATCAGGCCGACCCAAGTGAGAGTCATTAGGTTGTTGCTAATTTTAAATATGGGCAAAGAAGACAGTTAGAACAACATAATAGTGGTGTAGAGAATATTGAATTAAAAATCCATACTTTCAACTGAAGTAATAAATTAAGAGAATATTTTGGTCAATATTAAGAGTGGAGGAGGTAGTTAAGTTCTATGAGTGGTAGAAGAGGATGAAACTCAAGATGGCATCTTTTGTGTTTACTAGTTATGTTTATTTGCGATAGGATTAGTTGTACGAGCAAAGGCATAAGGATGATAAGGGGAAGGTTAGGACTTGGTCATTAAGTCAAGTAGTAACTAAAGACATTTTTACTAAGTGTAAACTAAGATAGTTGTTAGAGGAATTTATTCCCTAATTTGTTAGTGTGTTTAGATTTGATATTGCCAATATTGTGGAGTTATAATATTATTAAACTAATTAAACTAAAAGCTTGATTCAAGAGGCATTAGAGGGATAGAGGCCAAACATTTGCAACACATTAGCAAAAATCAAATGGGGAACTTTATATTTATAGGAATAATTTATCAAATAAGGATTAGTGATATTTATAAACAATTATTCTAACATTAATGTTCCTTAAGCAATGATGGGAAATGGATATAGAATTCATCTTTTCCTCTAAAAAAAAAATATTAACAACCTTCTTATAGCTATCAATCTTAGGATTAGAAAAACTTTAGAAAATGGTAAATGCCTTAGGTATGGGGATGAAGAGGAAAATTTACTACATGTGTTTAGAAATGGCAAAGAAATAAGTGAGATTCATAATTTGTGGGAGACCTATCATTATCCTAATTTTGACATCTAAGTAGGATTTGTTAGGTAGATATATTTAAAATGACAATTTAGGAAGAAGGACAATACATATGCTCATCCTCTAAAATAATATATCTTTAATTTTATGCTTTGGTGGATTTAGCTATTTGAAAAAAATAAAATCTTTAAACATGACACAATTTTTTATGCCATTAGCCATGTAATAGGATGTTTGCTTATGAGCACTAGACTCTAACAAAAAAAAAAAAGATCATTTACAATATAGGGACAAGGAATTTATGTTAGTCACCACCTCTAGGTAGATAAAACTAAATATAGATGGTTTGTTAACAATAAGTAGTAAACCAGCAATAAGAGAGGTTACTAGGGATTTAGAAGCTGATGCGTCTTTGGGGTCGAATACATAAAGAAGTACCACAATGAAGCAAAACAAATGAAACAAGAGAAAAGCTAACAAAGTTTGGGTAGCTACCGAACTAATATGATACATCACTCAATCTTACTTAGCCTACAAATCATGGGATATGACATACCGGTTCGAATTAAAGGGTCACTTGCTACTACTTCTTACTAAAGGGAATAAATAAGAGTTGAAGAATAATGAGAACACTAAGATTGTTCAAAAGAAATTTAAATAATATTTTGATACTGATGAATGAATGAATGTCTGCGTATAAGTAAAGTGGGGTTTATATACCCAGCTATTAGGGTTACTTTACAAACATGAAAAAACAAAAAAGGTATTCTTACAATTAGGTTACATAAAACACACTAAAAAGGGTAAAAGAAATAAAGAATATTCAGTATGGAAAAGTAAAGAATCTCTATAGAAAATTATACAAGAAGACACGTGTCGCTTGGTGGTTAAATGTCAAAAATATGGTATAAGGTGGTGAAAAGGAGAAAAGAGGGGCTACAATTAAGGGTTGACCTATTTGAGATCAGGTCGGAGATCAATTAATCCTGTAGAGAAATCAGCTTGAGTTGGAGTCTAGTGTTTGTGGTTAGCTTGGGAGCTTGACTCGACTTAGGCTATTTCTAGAATAGAGCATAGTTACTAAATAAGAGGAGGTCTAACATACGTGGGGGTTTGGCAGTTAAGTTGATAGGAAAGCAGGTTAAGATAAGAATCTCCATCTTGGATATCACTTTGAAATAGTATCCTTCAAGTGATTCCTTGGACTCCTTTAGCTTGGCTGTAGGTAATCAATCAAGGGGGTTGATTCCTATCATATGCCTGGGTGTCAGAAAGATTTGTCCTCAAATCTGAATTTGGAGTGGTCTCTAATTGTCCTTCTTATGCATTCGTAGGGCCTTCTTCTTATTGGTGTGGAATTAAGTCGAATATATTAAAGGTGGAGGAAACACTATAGTCATTAGGTAACTTGATCTGATAGGTATTGCAGTTGACTTTTTTCAGGATCTTGAATGAACCATTAGCTCAAGGAGATAGTTTGCTCTGTCTTAAGTGCGGGAATCATTTACGAGTAAGGTGAATCCATACTATGTCTCTTGGTTGGAAGGTGATAGTTTGACGACCTCGACTAATAATCTTACGTTGTTTCTGATTGAACTTGGCTATCTTCCTAGTTATAGATTAGTGTAGTGCTTGCAATTCTTAGGCTTGATCAACTTCAGATTGACTTTCTTCAACAATTGCAAGGGTATCGATCATATCTAGGGAAATAGTGGGATTGAGGCCGTAGATAACCTCAAATGGGGTCTTCCCAATAGTATTGTAGATGGTTTGATTATATGTGAATTCCACAACTAGTAGACACAAATCCCAATCCCTTAAGTTCTTTCTTACAACAGCTCTAGGTAAGTTGCCTAGTGTCCTTTTCATCACTTCAGTGTAGCCATTAATTTGAAGGTGGCTACTGAAGTTGAACACAAGTTTAGTTCTAAGTCTTTTCTAAAGAGTCTTCCAAAAATAGTTCAAAAATTTTGTATCCTGATCTAAAATAACAATCTTCAACACTCCATGTAGCCGGACAACTTCCTACAAAAATAGATTAGCAATGTAAAGCATCATTAGTTCCACCAGAATCCATCACCCTTCTTTATCAATTCGGTCAAGGAGGCAGCTATTGTATTCAATTCCATAATAAATGGCTTATAGAAAGAAGCTAAGCCACGAAAACTTTAGACATCGATGACATTCTATGGCCTTAGCCATTCTAGAACAACTTGGATTTTCTCTTCATCTACTTGAATTCTTTCTCCTGACATTACAAACGTTAGGAAAATCACCTCATTCTAGCAGAACATACACTTCTTCACATTACCATACAACATTTTAGTTTGCAAATGTCAAATACTGCTCGAAGATATTGAACATGGTTATTTAGGTCAACATTATATACCAATATGTTATCAAAGTATACGACTACACATCCTTCAATCAAGGGGCACATCACATGGTTCATTAACCTCATGAATGTGCTCAGCGCATTAATAAGTCCGAATAGCATCACTAACCATTCATAGAGACCATGCCTAGTCTTGAAGGTAGTCTTTTACTTATCGTCCTGTCTTATACAAATTTTGTGGTAGCTATTTCGTAGATCAATCTTCAAAAACATTTTGGCACCTTGGAGTTCTTCCAACATGTCGTCAAGCCTCAGAATTGAATATCTATACTTGATGGTAATCTGGTTGATTGCTTGGCTATCGATACATATGTGCCATGAACCATTTTTCTTTGAAACGAACAAAACGGGGACTATGCAAGACTCATGCTCACTCAGACAAACACTCATTATACAAGTTCATCTACCTGTCTTTTTAGCTCGGCAGCCTACTCAAGGTTCATTCTATATGCAAGTCAGTTTGGTAGGGTCACGCCTAGCTATAAATCAATACAGTATTCTACACCTCGAACTGGGGGCAATCCTTTCAGCAACTCTTCAGGAAACAAATCGGAGAACTCATTTAGCAGACTTCAAATCTCATTAGGAACATCCTTTAAATCTTTTATCTCTGAAATTCTTCTAACCAATAGGAACATAAGCTTATTGGCCTTCTCAGCATATCAGAGTTCTCTTTGGCTCATCACTAGGGTTTTCTTTTTACTAGCTTGAGTGAGCTAATTATAGGTCTCATTCACTTGGGATGAGGTCATAGGCTGCAACACGGTCTTCTTTCTATCCTTAACAAAGGCATATGTGTTCTTATACCTATCGTGAGTAACACGTTGATCAAACAACGAAGGTTGTCCAAGCAGCAAATGTGAAGCTCCCATGGGGATAACATTGCACACTACTTTGTTTCTATAGACACTCCCAACAATGAATGGTGCGGTTACTTATTTAGTCATATGCAAAGAACTTTTTTCATAAAGCCAATGCAGTTTTTATGGTCAAGGATGGTTTGAGGTCAGTAGACCCAACCTTTGTACAAAGGACTACACTATTATGTTAGTATAACTTCCTCCGTCAATAATGATTATGCATAATTATCCTTTAATGGTGCACTTGGTATGGAATAAATTCTCACTTTGGTCTTCCTTGAAGTTCGATAGGGAACTTAGTACTCGCCTCAACATTGAGTGGTACGATTGCTTGTTTAGTTACATGCAAAGCACTCTTGTCATGACACCAATGCAGCTATTAAGGTTAGGGATGTTTTGAGGTTGATATACCCAACCTTTGCACGAAGGACCGTGTTACTATGTTAGTATAACTTCCTCCATCAATAATGATTGTGCATAATTTTCCTTTGATGGTGCACTTGGTATGGAATAAATTCTTACTCTGGTCGTCCTCAGAGTTTAATAGGGAACTTAGTACTCGCCTTAAGACTAGGGTCATTACTTTTTCTTAAGTTGGGATTAATACGTTGTTGTATTTTGGAGGCTTAAGATTATGCTTAGTTGTGCTTGTTAGATAGTTAGATGTGTGCATGTGCTTGATTATGAGTGATGCTATGATTCTGTCTGTTGTCACGGCTTATATTGTATGGTTTGTATGAAATGATTGATCACTCTAAGCTGGACCTAATCAAATATATGACCTATAATCATAATCGGACCTACATAGAAAACCATTAGGGGAACTTAGGACTCTCCGGCCAAATACCGACCCCTTCAAAAGGGATAGCGCAGGATTGTATAATGGTCCCTTCTTCATCCTTAGTCAAACTAAGTGATAGGTGAGGAGGTCGCGGCGAGGGTGAAGTCAATGGTTCGAAGGTAGTCGCGGGAGAAGCGAGGTCTCCATTTCACAAACCTGGGTTTGGTCATGAGCTGTTGCATTAATGGCAACTCCTTAACCCAGATTAGAGTGGACGCAATTTCTCTAATCTCACGACGGGCCGGACAATGTTGTGCGATGGCATTTGCTTGAACATGCATTACACCTAATAAGTTGATTGAAAACCTTGTTGTGTTTATGGTATAGTTTTAAGTCCTCCATCCTAACTTACTGAGCTGTGGTTGCTCACATCTCTATAGACGTCGTGCAGGTGCTGGCTAAGAAGCGGCAAACAACTACTTTAAAACTAGCAACTGCTGGATCCTGGGGAGTAAAGAAAAACATTTGAAGAATAAACACATATTTTTAAGGTTTAAGCTTTTACTTTAGAATTTTTTATTTCTAAATAATGTAATAACTAGGAAATATATTACGGAGAAATATTGTAAACGATATTTGTACTAACTAAATTATAGTGTATATATGTATTTCCTCATTTTCTTAGGTAAATGATTTATTTAAATTACAAACTGTTTACTTCAAAGCAAGTTAGTCGTGGACGCCTTATATAGATCAGGTATAAGATAGCGGTTGTAAAGCCAACTTCTATCTTAGGATGGTTTACACAGTGGGGCTGTTACGACTCTGCCACTTTGGGGCGTGACATGTACAAAGTATACAAAGGGCAAAAATGAATATTCACGAAAAACAATAATTATTGTAGCAGATTCTACATATGGTCTTAGACACATGGTAGAGTTGCATTGGTGATATTGTTAAAGGATGCAAACAAAAGAGTATGAATTGATCAATTATCTAAGCAGGGGTGTTGAGCAGGAATGGACTCATCTAAGCAGGAGTGACTAAGGATTAGTCTAGGATAGTTCTCTCAGCCTCTTGGCAAGAGTGATGCCGAGCAAGTGGTCAACTTGGACATGAATGAGTAGGTGCGTGAGGTTTGGCTACTATCTAGGCATTCTTCAAGTCGGCACACAACTTTTGAGAGGTAGGCAATCATACGGCTTGGCATATAGAGTTGATCGGTAGTAAGGAGATACTCAGTTTCGGCAAGACTCGATTGGAGCAGGAGGATTCGCCTCACCAGTCCCTTTAGCCCTCAAGCTTAGATGTGGAAACCTAATCCTAGCCTTTTGAGTGTTAAATGTAATTAATGAAGGAATTATGTGATAATTGTAAGAAATTAGGAATATGTAGAATTGGAAATTTAATAAATATGAAAAATTAGGTTTAATTAGACAATATAATAATAAAAATCAGAATATAATAAATCTGAAACAAAGTTTAGTTTTAGGTAATTGTATAAAAAATGTAAGATTTTCTAATAAATCCGGTACCCTAATTAGGATTAACGTGTACCAAACAGTTTAGTATACTAAATTAAGACCTAATGTGATATTATAATACTTGAGCTTAATATGATTAATTTCACATTAAGATTCGAGCATATTTAAGATTCCAGAATCAAAACTAGAATCTAATTTAAAAACCGAACCCCGAAATAGGGTAGAATGAATCATCAGTAAATAATAGGTATATATGGAAAAAATGAATTAAATTATAACGTAGAATATGAATCATTAAACTATAAGTACTAAAAAGACCTATTTGTATTATAGGATACCTAGAAATGAATCGGCTTGCAATTAAGTGTCAGGTGACTGAGAAATTCCAAGTAGGTTGGGTTATTACTCACTATATTGGAGTACTATTTTATGGTACTCAGAGACTTAGGATTGTATATGGTTGTGATTGTAAGTAATTTACACACGTATTTGATGTATCTGAATTCGTACTAAAATTTGTAATGTGATTGAGTTTGTGTTATGATTGCATTGGTATGAAATTGTTTAAACACCCTAAATGAAATTTAATCTTATTCGACTCTAATGACCTAGAATGTCATGCATTGTAACCCGTTAGGGGATCATTAGGATTCTCTAACCAAATACCGACCCCTTCCAAAGGGATAGCGCAAGATTGCATAATGGTCCTTTCTTCATCCTTAGTTGAACTAAATGACAAGAGAGGAGGTTGCGGTGAGGGTGAAGTCAATGGTTCAAAGGTAGTCACGGGAGAAGTGGTGTCTCCATTGCACAAGCCTGGGTTTGATTGTAAGCTGTTACATAACATGAAAACTCCTTAACTCGGATTAGAGCGGGTGAAATTCCTCTAATTTCGCAATGGACCGGACTACGCTATGTGATGACACTTGTTTGTTGCATTCATGAGTCTGCAATTCAACTTACTAAGCTGTAGTTGCTCATACCCTTATAGATCTTGTTGCAGGTCCTGATTTCTGAATACTTCAAGTATTATGCCACTTTACAATTATCCAGAGGTTAGTTCTTTTGAAGCCAGGGGTATGAAGATCAATTTACTTTGCACTAGATGTGTAGCTAGAGTATCCTTTATAGTTTAAGAGTGAAAGACTGATAGTTGTTTTGTAAATTAGTAAACCGTTATATTTATGTAGAGTTTCTTGGGAAGTTTTGTAGACTTTACATATAATTATGTATGTTTATTATAAATTTGTAATAATTACTATATTTGTAGTTAAATACTTGATTGGACTATTTACTTCAAAACGAAGAGTCGTCGATGCCTTGTGTAGATCATGTCTATGATAGGTACCATGAGGCCAATTACTATCATAGAAGGGTTTACACGGTGGGACCGTTATAACTCTGTGACTTCGGGGCGTAACAATATCAAACTATGTCATGAGTCCTCGAAAGTTTCATTAATGTGTTATATCCTTTGAAGCTATTCGTGGGTTACTTACTTTCATTTATTTCTTTTCTCTTACATATGTTCCTATTACCCTTTTCAAGCTTTTGGGATGCTTAGACCCATCCTTGTGACCAGCCTTATTTGTTCTTGGCCTGATTTCGCCTTAGTAGGGGAATAAGTCAGTTGGTGATGCCTAGCTGGTCGCCAACAACAAAACGCCCTACACCAAGGATGTCCAAGATGAAGTGTTGCCCTTTAACAGTAAGCTTTCGACCCTAGACCAATATGATGGCACCAATGATCCTGATGATCACCTCCTCCATTTCCGTACCCTCATGAACCTTCATGGTCATAGGGATGCCATAATATGCAACCTTTTAGTGGCTACTTTGAGAAAAGCAGCTTAGACATTGTTTTAATCACTTGCTTGAGAACTTCATTGGTTCATTTGATGAGATAGCATGGAGGTTTAGCCTCCACTTCAAGGTTAGCAAGCCTCCATCTAAGGATACATTAATAAGACTCAGGCTATTGGGCCTTTAACCCGTAGTTGAGCCCATAAACTAGAGAGACTTGTGAGGAAAATCCTCCTACTCCAAGTAATGCTTGCTAAAGCCAAGTTACCCCTTGTTGACAATCAACTCTGTATATCATGCCAAATGACTATCCATCTCTCGAAAGTTGTACGTTGACTTAAAGAATGCCCTAATAGCAACCAAACCTCGCGCAACTACTCTGTCATGTCTAAGCCAATCACTTGGTCGACATCATTCTTACCAAGAGGGTAAGAAAGCTATCCTATGCTAATTCTTAGCCACTCCTGTTTAGACGGGCCCATGCTTGCTCGGCACTCCTACTGGTCACCTAACCAGCTCATACTACTTTGTCTATATCCTCCAACAGTACCACCAATACATTGCTGCCACGTATCTAGGGTAACTTGTAAAATCTAGTACATTAATCATTGCTTTTTCGTGAATATTTATTTTTACCCTTTGTTTACTTTGTACATTACTTATTTAAGACAATATCCCTTTTGTCTTTTTCCTTTTTGAGTAGGTTGCCCTAAATTTTCAAGTATAAATACCCCTTATACATTTAGCCATAACATATTAGATTATCGTTAATATACTAGACATCTTCCTTGCGTAAGCATGGGTTATTTACTCAGATTTTTCACTCTTATCTTAATCCTTAAGCAAGGTTAGGTGGCGAGTAATCTCACTAATCAACTCGTGTGTCATACCAAACCATATAGTGAATTCTCGGAACTTCCACTGGTGTATCATATCCTTTAGAGCTGTTCTTAGGTTTTTCTTACTTTTCATTTCTATTTCCGCTCTTTTGCGCGTTTCCTCATCACCCTTTTTAAGCTTTCAGCAAGCTTAGACCCATCCTTATAACCAGCTTTATCTATTTTTGGCTATAGTATGCATCATCTTGGTATCAAAATGGAGGTTTTATTTAGATTATAGTACTTTGTTCTCGAAGTTCCTTATTTATGCTCTATTTTAGGTGTATGAAATAGAGCAATTTTCTAAACTAATTTAGCTACTATATCTGCTGGTAATTGAGCTTTTGGTTTGAAGGGAGTGTATTGTGTTGTTTCCTGAGATAGTATTAGTTGCAGCACTAAATCGAGGAGTTTAGAATTTGAATCTTTCAAAGAAAATGACATACCCGAGTATGAATGCTGATGCTGGGGATGACAATAGTGATGTTGTCCATTATGGCCGACAATCTTAAGATACTCTTAGAAGAACAGACGAAAGATATGATGAGGTGGCTACCTCTTAGTAGATTTTACTTGAGTTGTTCGTGCATTGGTTTATCGATCTGTTGAAGCTACACCTAACACCGTACAAGCAGTTCAACCTACTAAAGGTCAAAACCCAGCTTGACAAGTTTGAGGTGGAGAAGTAGGTAAAAGAGTGAGAAGAAGGATTGACTTTGGAGATTTGGGAAAAGAGGGCAAGGAAGAGGAAGAGTATTATGAAAAGCAAGAACGAGCTTGAGCACCTCGAGCGTCCGACCATGTGAAGCTTTAGATTGTAAGCTTCAATAGGTTTAGAAGTGCAAATGATTACTTGGATTGGGAGGAGAAGGTGGAGCGAGTTTTTTATTATTACCAATAAGAAGATTCCAACAAAGTGAGAATTGCTGCTGTCGAGTTTTCTAGATATGCTATCATGTAGTGGAAGAATTTACAAGCCATGAGAAGATGAGAAGGTTACCAAGAGATTAATACTTAGCCCGAGATGAAAAGAATGCTTTGAAACAAGTTTATGCTAGATATATATCTACAAGGCACTTTCGCTCGGCTTTAAGAGCTAAGATAAGGGGGTCAAACTTTCGATGAGTATGTGATTCACTTAAACTATGTATATAAAAATAAATCGCGAATACTTCAATAAGTATACTAAGTCAAAATCAAGTAATATAGAAAAATAAAGTTGTCGATCCCTTAAGGACTAAGAAATAACTAATCCTATACTAGTTCTTATCAATATTTAGGCAATTAAAATTAAATTGATTAATTTAATAATTACTTTAAAACTATTGAAAAGAAAATAATTATGAAAAAACTAAAATTAAGCAATCAATTGAGAATTGTAGGAGAATATAATCTACCCTAGATTACGCAAATTAAATTGTTATCATATTATATAGATTAATAGCTATATGGTCATTCAAGTAAAATTATTATATCTTAAAACGTAAGGATTTAAACCCCTAATTAATTAGACAGCATCCGCATCTTCCAATTAATAGTGGATACTAAATTATAATCATATATCTCTCGATATTATGATTGTCTAATGTCATAAATCAATTATCCCTAATGTTTTAGTAAATAATCAATCGCTGAACATTGCATTAATCTTTAGATAATTTCTAATTAATTCAATTAACTTTGCTTCTACGTTGATTAATCAAATCAATTAAGAATTTCTAACAAACCCTAATCAACTCACTTATCATAAGGGTTTCTAACAATTATAATCAATTGAATAATTATAATTGAAATCATAGAAATTGCATTTATAAATCATCTATATATCTCTTAATCTTATAACATAAACACAATTATCATCTTAACTATCTAGGGTTTCATTAATTCCCATAAATAAATTTAGCCAGCTATAGATTTGGAAACAAAAATATAAATACTAATTGAAATTACAAGGAAATTCATAATTGAAGGCATATGTAATTCATAGAATTGCATAGAAATAATTGAAATAAATGTCATCAATTTTATATTGGAAAGAAATAATCTTTAATTACAACATCAATCTTGGTCTCCACAGCAAAAGCAAAATCCTCTTAATGATCAAAGTGCTTCTCCTAAAGAATTCTTCAAATCTAAAACCATTCTACAACTCTCGACATCTAAGGAAAAAGTGTCCAAAAAAATCTCTTAAACAATAAAACATAAACTATTTATATGAAAAATTAGGGTTAGCTCACGTGAAGTTTCTCTCTTTTTTTTTTTTTTCATGAAAGCTGGCGGTATAAGTGCAAGGTCGGCTAATAGGCTGGCAGTGTAGCCAACAAAGGTTACCGGTGTAAGTTGTAAGTTGTAAGCCGATCGTCTTTAATTCCAATTTGCATATATTGATCCAAACTTTGTTTATTTACTTAAAATTCCTCTAAATTGTCCATAATTCCACTCTTTAATTCTCTAATTCCTAAAATATCCAAATGAACATAATTAAGTACCAATTCTTAATAATTTCTATAAAATATATAATAATTCTATCTTAATTTTCACTTTAAAACATGAAAAATATGCCATTATCAGTATGTTCAAGAGTTCCAGATGCTTATGATTCGCTGTAAGGTGGAGGAGCCATCAACATGAACAGTTTTTAGGTTCCTAATTGGTTTTAGGAGTGGTATGCAAGACATTGTGGAACTTTAATGATTTACCACAATAGATGAAGTTGTACATATAACCTAATGAGTAGAGAGGTAGAGAAGAAGTAGAATGCCAACCTGACCTCCAGTAAGCCAGACTGGCCATCTGAGCCGACTTAGATAAGGAAGTCATCGAGCTTAGTCAAGTACTAAGCCGATCAAGAAGGTACATATTCGAGCCAAGCAGAAGGGCCAACTTGACAATAACATACCAACCCCAACATATGCGAAAGGACAAGGGTCTGGAAGGAAGATGAGTCAGATCAAATGTCTCAAATGCTAGGTTTTTAGACATATAGCAGCTTAGTGTCTGAACCAAAGGACTATGATTAGGGAGACGTTTTGAAGCTCGAAGTAGATAGTTTCTTGCCGAGAAAGAAACTATTCAAGAGAATGATTTGATTGAAGATGATATGTTTGTTGAGAACATGTTTGCCGAGGACTTGGATTAATTGATCCTAGTTGTCTGACATGCAATGAGCTTGGAACCCTTACGCGAGGAGGAGCAAAGGGAGAACTTATTTCATATCACTTGTTTATGGTAAACAATCCAAGTAAATGTTTAACTATAATTATGGTAAATATCACAAATTTTTATTAAACATATATAATTATATGTAAAATCCAAAGAATTTCCCAAGAAGATCTACTTAAACATAACAGTTTACTAAGTTTACATAACAACCACCGGTCTTTCAGTTTTTAAACCACAAAGGACATACTAACTACATATCCATTGCTAAGCCAATTGATCCTCACACCCCTGGTTTCAAAAGAACTAACCTCTGGATAATTGTAGGCGGCGTAATACTTTAAGTATTCAGAAATCAGGACCTGCAAAAGGATCTATAGGGGTATGAGCAACTATAGCTCAGTAAGTTAAATTAGAGACTCATGAATGTATACAAACACAAACAAGATTATCAAACAATTGTTTCATGCAATGCAATAATCAAGTGTCATCGCATAACGTAGTCCGATCCATTATGAAATTAGAGAAATTTCACCCGCTCTAATCCGGATTGAGTTTCCATGTTATGCAGTAGCTCATAACCAAACCCAGGCTTATGCAATGGAGAGCCCGCTTCTCCTGTGACTACCTTCGAACCATTGACTTCACCCTTACCGCGACCTCCTCTCCTGTCACTTAGTTCAACTAAGGATGAAGAAGGGACCATTATGCAATCATGCGCTATCCCTTTGAAAGGGGTTGGTATTTGGTTGAAGAATCCTATGATCCCCTAACAGGTTGCAATGCATGACATTTTTGGTTATTAGAGTCGAATAAGATTAAATTTCAGTTAGGGTGTTCAAATAATTTCACACCAATTCAATCAATTATATTACAAATTTCAACACGCATTCAAATACATCAACCACATGCGTAAACTACTTACAATCATAACCATATATAATCCTAAGTCTCCGAGTACCATAAAATAGCACTCTAATACAGTAAGTAATAACCTAACTTACTTGGAGTTTCTCAGTCGCCTGATCACTCAATTACAAGCCGATTTGTCTCTGGATATCCTATAATATAAATAGATCTTTTTAGTTCTTATACTTTAATGATTGACATTCTAAGTTATAATTTAACTTATTTTTCCATGTATACCTATTATTTACTAATGTTTCATTTTACCCTATTTCAGGATTCGGTTCCTAAATTAGATTCTAGTTTTGATTCTGGAATCTTAAATATGCTCGAATCCTAATGTGAAATTAATCACATTAAGCTCGAGTATTCTAATATCCTATTGGATCTTAATTTAGTATTCTAAACTATTCAATACAAGCTAATCCTAATTGGGGTATCGGATTTATTCTCGATATGAGAAAATCTTACAATTTTTTATACAATTACCTAAAATTAAATTTTATTTTCAAATTTATTATATTCTGATTTCTATTATTATATTATCTAATTAAATCTAATTTTTTATAATATTCCTAATTTTTTATAGTTAGCACATAATTCCTTCAGTACTTACACTTAACACTCCAAAGGCCAAGATTAGATTTTCACATCAGAGATTAACATCCCTAAACATATAATTACTATCTAAATCAATAATTAGTATCTTAATTACCTAATTAACCCAAAGTTACCTAATTTTTCCATCATTTTAGGGCTAAAAATTAACTTAAAAATTTTAAGAATTAATTTTTAAAAAATGGCTTCATAGCATTGTTCTATATCACTTAAGCATTATACAGAAAAAAAAAATTGAGCTCCAAACTATACTCCTAAGTTTAGTTCTAATTATGTTCAGTTTTGCTTAATTTGTTAAGAACCCTATATTTTTAGACTTAATTAAACTAAATTACTATTTATCCCTAAATCTGCATATAATAAAACCTCAAAATAACAAGTTTCATAATTTCCTGGGCAAAATAATTAATTTTAAGAAATCATACAAAATTAGAGCAGATTAGGGACTCACCCGGTCCGATGGCTTTTGGCCTTCCAACATCGGTCTAGGTGTATCGGCCGGTCCAGGCGGTGGGTCTAGAGTAGGGTGGTGGTGGTGGCTTGGTCCCAGGTGGTGATGGTGTGTGAGTTTAGCTTACTAGCCCTATTTGCACAGTTTTCCTTTTTTTTTTCTCTAGTTTTTCTTTTGATTTTCGAAGCTCTCTATTTTTCTCTGGTTCCTAACCATCCAAAGGTGCTCTGTAAATTTTCTCCCTATTTATAGAAGTTTTTGTAATTAATATGCATTAAATGAGATAAGACATTGTCCAAATCTCTTAATTTTTGGCTTTATGTTGCTTAATTCTAATTGGATAATTTTTCTTCTTCAGCTCTTGACTTGCCACGACAGATATTCATCATTCCCTATCCCTTTAATTTTTTTTTTATTTTTTCTCAATTAATTAATAATTTTATTTAATTATTTACTAAGTTTTTGGCCAATTTAAGTAATTTCGTATATTTTTACCTACACGTAAATGCATGTGGGGTACATGTGACCATTCCTAATTATTATTTAGGTCGTTCTATGATTTTTAGTATACATCTATCTCTAGTAACTTATTAGTTATTAGATTACACTTTTTGCCTTTTTAATGATTAATAATTATTATACTTAAAATTTGAAAATTTTATAGTATCCTATTTTATTACTTATTTTCTTAAATTTAAGTTTACGAGGTCGTTTTTACTAATTTTTCTATCAATAATTTATAATTTGGGTTTGATTGGATTCTTTAACCGATCGTCCTAAACCTTGTGTTCTAAGTTCAATCCTACAGTCACTTGGTTTAACTCACTTGGCAAGTACTATTGTTGATCACAATTGGGAATTACTCCAATGAAATCCTTTACGATGTGTAGCCCATGTGCGCATCACACGTATTACTTGGTTAACCATGGCTTTTTTATCAAAGGTTTATACATGATGGGTACAGGAACACCTACGTGTTTGAGAAGGATGGAAGGAAGATCACGCTAAACCTAATGCTTTCAAGTTAAGTTAACAAATTACAAGTTAAACTTACTCGAGGATTGAAAAAGATGCTAATGATGAGTAGAGTTAAGTTCCGAAAGGCTATTAAGGCCAATGCATTGACCTTCATATTGGTCATGAGATTATTAGAGTTAAGGGAGCAATGTTAGCTACCCTTAGAAGTAAGAGAGTTGCTGAATGAATAGCCAACCTGTTTCCTCAGCAATTACTCGAGGGGTTGCCCCCTATATGAGGCATAGAACATTGTATTGACCTGATACCCGATGCCACCTTACCGAATAAGCCATCTTATCGGATGAGTCTCGAACAAGCTTCTGAGCTCTAACGATAAGTTAATGAGCTATTGGAAAGAGGATATGTAAGGGAGAGTATCAACCCTTGTATTGTTCTAGCCCTCCTCGTACTGAAAAATGATGAAACCTAACGAATGTATATTGACAGTCGAGTCGTAAATAAGATCACAATCAAATATAGTTATCATATCCCTAGGTTAGAAGACATGCTAGATGAATTGAGTGGAGCTAAGATCTTTAACTAGATCGATCTAAAGTTTAGCTATCATCAAATTCGCATAAGGCCGAGAGATGAGTGGAAAACTGCATTCAAAACTCGGCATGGACTCTATGAGTGGATGGTTATGCCATTTAGCTTATTGAATGCGCTAAGCACTTTTCATGCAATTGATGAACCATTTACTAAGAAATTTGATAGGAAAGTGTGTCATGGTGTACTTTGACGACATCCTAGTATATAGTATCGACTTGCCGGGTTACTGTAAACATCTCTGTACCATAATAGATGTACTCCGTACCGAGAAGTTATTCAACAATCTTAAGAAATGTTGTTTTTTTCCAGGAGGAAGTGGTGTTCTTAGATTATATAGTTGGTAAATGAGGCTTGCAAGTGGATGAAGAGAAGATCAAAGCAATTATTGAGTAGCCAACTCCGACCACATGTGACGAGGTAAGAAATTTCCATAGACTAGCATCATTTTATAGGAGATTTATTGCGAATTTTAACACCTTAGCCGCATCCCTTATCGAGCCAACGAGGAAGAACATCGAATTTAGATAAGGAGAAAAGGAGCAGAGAAATTTTACAGAGGTAAAGGAAAGACTAACTTCTAATCCTGTACTAGCTTTGTCCAACTTTAAAAAGATATTTGAGCTAGAATGTAATGCATCAAGTATTGGTATAGGTATTGTCTTAATGCAAGAAGGCCAACCAATCGCCTACCACAGTAAGAAACTCAAAGGACCTCAACTGAACTACTTTGTATACGATAAAGAACTCTTAGCACTCATCCGAGTGCTCCAAGTATAGCAGCATTATCTACTGCCGAGAGAATTTGTCATCTATACTAAGGATGAGTCTTTGAAGCCAGATCAAGTTATTGAAGTGGCAAGTGAGGTGGGTTAAGTTCCTTAAAGGATTCGATTTTGTCATAAAGTATAAGTAAGGAAAGAACAACGTGGTTGCAGACGCTTTTTTAAAGAGGCATATGCTCTTGACGGAACAGCAGACCAAATTGTTTAAATTTGCGAATATTAAGGAACAGTACTCTGAGGATTCATACTTCAGGCCCATACTTAGGCATTGTGCCGATGAAAAGACAGTGGATGAATATCATATGGAATTAGATACCTATTTTGAGGAGGGAAATTATGCATGCTGACCTATTTATTAAGGGAGTTATTGATCAGGGAAGCCTATAGTGGAGGATTATTTGAGCACTTTGGGAGAGAAGGACATATGAGTTGTTGAGTAGACTTTTCTTCTGGTTGAGAATGAGGTGAGATATACATCGAGTTGTTGAAGGTTATGCCGTATGTAAGAAGGCTAAGTACAGAGTCGAATAAGGGAAAGTAATGCCTTTACTTATCCTGAGGAGACCATGAATCAAGTTGAGTAAGGACTTTTTCCTCGGATTACCAAGAATAACCTGAGGTAAAGATTCCATAATGGTTGTCGTAGATAGATTCGGTAAGTTGGCACACTTTGTGTCCTACTCCAAGACTAATGATGCTTCAGCTATCGATTTTTTTTCTTGCAGGAAACTATTCGGTTACACGGTATGTCGAGAAGTGTAGTATAAGACAGAGACTCAAAGTTCCTGAGCCATTTTTAGAGAACTTTCTGGCAATGAATGGGAACCAAACTATTGTTTAGTACTTCTTATTAACCCTAAACTGATGGCTAAACAGAGGTAGTCAATCATACTTTAGGATCACTAGTCCAAGCTATAGTGGGCAAGAACTTAGCTTACTCGGACATCTATTTACCTGTGGTTGAATTTGCTTACAATAGATCAGTGCATGACACGGCCAAGCAAACCCCCTTCGAAGTTATCTATGGTTTTAATCCCAAATTACCCTTCGATCGCATCCCTATGCTTGCATCCAAGCAAGAAGACCCTAATGCGAGAGCCGGAGCATAGTCCTTACAACACATCTGTGATAAAGTTACTTGGCAGATCAACCAAGCTACCAAAAGAATGCAATAGAAGACCAAGGGCAAAACAATAAGACAATTTCAACCTGAAGACTTAGTATGGCTGTACCTGAGTAAGGAAAGATTTTCAAGTAAGAGGAGAAACAAGATATTCGCACGAGTTGAAGTACTCCTTAGAATCCTCCAAAAAATCAACAGCAACACGTATAAGTTAGAGTTTCTTGAAGATTATGGGGTTTTAGACACCTTCAACATTCCCGATGACCTTAGTCTATATAACCCCGATAATGAACTGCATAAAGAACAGTTGGATTTGATCCCAAATCCAAATCAACCAAAAGGGAATGATAGGAGTCAGGTTGCTAAACCTTTAACCCGTAACCGAGCCCATGGACTAGAAGGACTTGTAAGGTGAATCGTCCTATTGAAGCCAAGTTACTCCTTTATGATGATCAACTCTGTATGTCGTGTCGAATGACTATCCATCTCTTGGAAGTTGTGTACCAATTTGAAAAATGCCCTGATAGCAACCAAACCTCGTGCAATTGCTCAGTTATGTCCAAGCCGACCACTTGCTTAGCATCATTCTTGCCAAGAAGTCGAGAGACCTACTTTGCACTAATTGTCGGCCACTCTTATTTAGATGAGCCCATGCCTGCTCGATACTCCTGCTCGTCCACCCAACCAACTCATACTACTTTGTCTACATCCTCCAACACCACCACCAAAACATTGCTGCCACATGTCCCGGACCACTTGTAGAATTTGCTAATCTAATTATTGCTTTTCCATGAATATTCATTTTTACCCTTCGTCTATTTTGTACATTACTTCTTTAGGACAATACACTTTTTGTTTTTTCCTTTTTAGGTAGGTTATCTTAGATTTTCAGGTATAAATACCCCTTGTACATTTTGCCACAACATATTAGATTATCATTAATATTTAGATATTTTCCTTACGTAAATATTGTTTGTTTACTCTCATTTTTCACTCTTATCCTAATCCTTAAACAAGGTTAGGTGGCAAGTAACCCCACCAGACTAGACCTACTTGTGCGTCATATCGAGCTATGCCATGAGTCCTTAGAAGTTCCATAAGTGCGTCATATTCTTTGCAACTGTTCGTGGGTTTTTCTTACTTTTCATTTCTATTTTCGTTCTTTTGTGTGTTTCTTTATCACCATTTTCAAGGGTAAGCAGAAAAAAGGACAAGGAAAGATTGTCCGTCAAGGATTACCTTGGCAATAAGGCGCTGAGTAAAGCAAAAGGGGAAGGCTCAAGCAGTAAGAAGCACTGAGCCGAGTGAGACCCACTTCCCCCTCCTACCTACACATAGCACACCTCTCTGAATTGACCCATTACTCAGGTCTATTCCAAGGTGAAGCATAGGAACCTGCTGCAATGACCCCCTAAGATGAATGGGAAATGTAATTGTTGGAACTGAGACAAATAATACCAATTCCATGGCAACTATGGCCATACCACTAATAAATGCTTCCATCTAAAGAATGCAATTGGATATACTATCCAACAAGGCTTCTTTAGCGAATATGTGGCCTAATATAGGAATGATGATCGTTCTAATGACAACTAGGACAAGGCCCCTCAAAGGCAGCGAACTAAGTGTACCAAAGCAAAGTAGAATGATGGCTGCCGCAACGATTAAGCCCCTAACAGTGTTATAAACATCATAGTTAGGGGGCCACACCTTAGGAGCCGCCAAATACTAATGGCTCGACTAACGCCTCGTTCGAGGTGTTGGTAATAAGAGAGAAGAGATAGAAATTAAACTCTTTAATCTCCTTCTTTGATGAAGATCTAGAGGGGTAAATACCCTTCATCAAGATGCCCTAGTCATAGGGGTAAGGATAGTAAACTTTGAGGTCCTCAAGATTATAGTGGACACTGGTAGCTCCACCACTATCCTATTCCTCCACACATAAGAGAGGATGGGGAATAAGCTACCAGTCAAGATGAAGCCATACCACCATAATCTTATTGGCTTCAATGGGAGTACTTTCCGAGCAAAGGGAATCATTACTCTCAACATGGAACTTGGTGATGATGATAATGTTGCACGACGATCAGTGGAGTTTATCGTGATTAGCTACCTACCCCCTATAACACTCTCTTCGGAAGACCAAGTTTGAATGCATTTGGGGTCATTACGTCATCCCTTCACTTGAAAGCCAAATTCCTAACCCTAACCGAAGTATAAATATGCAGATGTGATCAAAAGCTCTCTACAGAGCTCTATGTTAAGGTAGTTAGAGCCAATGGAGTTTTCTGTCTGGAGACCAACCTATAGGAGAAGCCGGTTGAGAGAGGTGAGTTAAGTGAGAAAACCAAAGTAGTGCAAATTGGCTCCTTTCTTGACTAAACCATTAAGGTCGGGATTGAGACTCCTTCTGGGGTGAAAGAAAAGATAGTTACCCTCTTACGGGCCAACTTAGATAGGTTTACTTGGTCAGCGTCGGATATGCTTAAGATCCCCCTTAACCTAGCAACCCATAGCCTTAATATTGACTCTACTACGTGGCTTGTTAAATAAAAGAAGAGGCATTTTGCCGTAAAAAAGCAAGCTGTAATTGAGAAAGAAGTGTAGAAGTTACCGAAGACCAGCTTCGTAAAGAAAGAGAAGTACTTGACCTAGCTAGAAAATGTAATACTAATCAAGAAGAAGTTCGGGAAGTGCTACATGTGTATCGATTTTACCAACCTCAACAAAATCCGTTTGAAAGACTACTTCCCTGAGATTTATGGACATCTTCTCGAGTGCCGAACCTGGTTTTTCACCCTCTTAGTTCTTTTATAAAATTATGCTTTCTTTAAACCAATCAGTACTAAACCCTACCCGTTTAATACTAATCCTCGATTAGAATTTAAAGAAAACCATTTTTTTCAACTTAAAAGGATATCGAAGTCACCACTCGATCGGAGTCGGGAAAATGAATTAAGTTATAACCAATTAGGTAGATTGGTTATAGCTTAGCTATTGGTTTATCGATTAAAAAATCAATTTATAAAACAACTTAAAAAAAAACAGAGATTGAGGTGCGGGGGCTAATTTATTAAACCCTAAACGAATATTACTTTTAATTTTCTAAATTTAACTTTGCTTTTCAAATATACCCTTTTTAATTTCTAAAATAACTAATTATGATATACGTAACTAAATTGATCGATTTACTCAAAAATCTAAAAATGGAAAAAATAAAATTTTTCGTATTTTAAGTTACCCCATACTGACGTACAAGTGCCTACATATCTACCATTCGAGATCAGACTTTCGTAGTTCGTTTACCAAAAATATAGCGGGTTGATTAATTTTTAATTTTTGAAAAATTACCGAGTTTACGTTTTTACCCATTTTGACTTATTTAAAGAAAATTTCCTAAGGGTCCTAAATTGGTTTATTTTTGAAAAATCTAAAGTGCCCTAATTTAGAAAGAATTCATTTTATTTTTATTTATTTGAAAAATATTTTTTTCTAAGTGGTAAAACGTTTTTCTTTATTATTATTATTATTATTATTATTATTATTATTATTATTTATTTTTCTATATTTTATTTTTTTATTACTTATCCTTTTTTTGTTAAAATGTGAAAATAACTAAATAAAAATAAAAACAAAATAAAACGCTACCTTTTTTTTTACTTTTTTTTTCATTTTTTTCCTTTTTTGTTTTCAATTTTCTTCTTTTTTTATTTTCTCCCTTTTTTTTGCTCTTTTTTTTTTTCTTCTTCTTCTTTTTATGACAACAAACTACCATAATGAATTAAAATACAATAAATAAATAAATAAAAGCAACAACAATAGGGTCGAACCCAAAGCAGCGTAAGTCAGATTAGAGCTGCATGGGTCAAGTTGAATTCGGAGCATTAGTCGAATGCTGTTCAGATTTGCTCTTACGAATAGCAGGTTCAGGTTGAGTCATGCGCAGTAGCTGGAATGGGTGTTTTCGTCTAATCTAGCCACCAAATTTAGTGGAAAAAACCACTTTTGTGGCAATTCTATTGAGGATTGGGGGTTTGGTTCAATGCCACTGCTAACGGAGGTGGTTGAGGTGACATTTGAGGCGGCGTTGGTATGTGTAGTAGATGGTCGGAAATGGATGAAAAACAGGGTTGGTTTGGTATGGGTTGCAACATGTGGTGAAGAGAGATTCGAGAGTATTTGGAAGATAGAAGGTCGAGAGAGAGATCTGTTTTGGAGAGAGAGAGAGAACCCCATGAGATCAAAAGGAGATAGTAGGGTTGAGGGTGGTTGTGTTGGTGTGTGCTTTAGCGAGAGAGGGGCGGTGATTAGTTGATGGTCACGTGAGTGGGTAAGGGTCGAGGGTGTGTGGTGAGTGAGTCATGGAGTGTAGAGTAAATTTTGGGTTGGTGTCTGGTCGTGCGATGGAGAGAAGGTTTGTGAGTGTGGGGGGTTTTGATTAGTTGAGAGAGAGGTTGAGGAGGGCAGTATATGTGTGGGTTTAGCCGAGGGTAACTCGGATGATAGCAGTCGTAGGCTTTTAGGGCGGTTGGTGAT